>JAPQNM010000033.1:4782634-4787634 GCA_029783475.1 Metacarcinus magister
ACACACACACACACACACACACACACACACACACACACACACACACACACACACATAATATGCTGCTATTCAACCCTGTCTTCGACTGCGAGTGCATCGGAGGCTTCAGGGGGCGGCATGAACCTCCACAGGCGTCACTTAAAAAATACTGCCTGCACCACTAACGGGCGAGTGTCGACCATCGACATCACGGCTCTCAATAACTCTTACAGGGCATCAGAGCCGTGCAGAAGATTGCCTACAGAGGCTAGAGGCCATGACATAAAAAAATAAATAAAACAAAATAAAATTAAGACAACGTTCATTCATACCAATGTATCAACCAAGATGAATTTTTGTTGTGATTTGCTTATAAGTTTGCTACTCAAATCAACCTCTCGTGTGATGCTACTTGTATATCATGACATATTCCATATAATTATGACTGTCAATTCTTCTCTGTCAGCCTTATTGTGATTACTGTATTGTCATTCTTCTTCTTCGTCAGCCTTATTAACCTGTCTTTATACGGGGTCACTTTTCTTGATGAGCCGTTTCCATCTGCATCTATCGCCTGTCATGTTGGTATCCAGGCCCTTCTCTCTCATACCCGCTGCTATGCAATCTTTCTTCTTCTCCTTCTTCCCTGTACTTCCATATCCAGTGCTCTTTTCTCGTCACTTTCTCCATCGCTTCTCATGACGTGCCCGTACCATCTAAGTCTTGCCTCCTGTGTCTTCTTCGAAACCTCCCTCACCTTCACTGTTCCTCTGATCCTTGCATTGCTTATTTTGTCCTCCCTTGTCACGCCACACATCAATCGCAACATCCTCATTTCAGCTACTTCCATCCTCCTATCGTTTATTTTCTTCACAGGTACGTCATCGCTGGTCTCACAACATAATTATGGCTGTCAATATGTTGATAAAAAAAAAAGTGTTTATGTCACTCTAGTTGATTGAGAATATAAATATAAATAAAGGTCAAAGCTTGTGTGACATGCTGATGTTCTTTTGTTTACACACCACACTGGCAAAGGCGGTCGTGCATTCGGTGTTAAGTCGCGTTATTCTATATGCATTTTCTTCTTGACGAGAAGGATGAACTTTTAATAAAGTTTTGTGATCATTTATATATTTTTATATTTGCCTAGGATGTTTTTTTTGCAGTCAAATCTAGAGACTGGGATACCGGTGGTTTAAATTAGGTACGATTTTGTTTCATAAGTTGTTATATGCGCCTTATAAATACATTATTGACTTTCGTTATTTTCACTTTGTTTTGGGCTTATTGGAACGAAACTCTCTTAACTTCAAGTGTGTATGTGGGGTTTTTTTTCAAGACCACCCACGGCGGTGTGTGTAACATGTACTCAAGTTTGATTGTTTACACATCCGTAAACTACGCAATTGCATATGCATTCTCCTTCACATTCGAAGATTAAAATTTTTAATTAACTTCTATGGGAATAAATATTTTTTGTATAATGCATAAGTATTTACATACATGATTCCTTTAAAGCTTATTGCTGCAGAAATTACAGAAGTGTTTTGTATTGCTCTGCATTCTAATGTGCAGACTATGATATGAGATAACCTTTTTTTTTTTTTTCTATATCATTAACCGTTGGCGCCAGTAGGCTTATGGAGGCACAGATGGACTTGCCTCGCCAGTTATTTGACGTAGGTTATCAGATTTTTATAGTGACGCCTCAAATGTTTACGTTCTCTCTTCAATATGTCGAGAACGTGCGAGGCTAATCGCTGCTACAGCCTCAGATAAAGTTGTAAGTCCCGTCTGAGGACAGTATGGCAGCAATTTGGGAAGTCTTTGGCCACTCGGCGGTGATATCAAAGAATGAAAAGTGGTCAGCAAATATCGGGGATTCGAACCTGGGACCCTAGGCTCGCTCACCCGAGCTCTAGACCACTGTACTACCGCCTCCCCTGTACCATAAGAGTAATCCCACCGATAATCCCACCGATAGACCACTGTACTACCGCCTCCTAAACTCCGCTAAACTCACTATCTCCATTTAATTTGAACTAATAGAAGGGAGGATTCTCATACATATATTTTCCCGATATGAATTAATGAAATCTGGAGTTGGCCTAAAAATGTTGGGTTTGTTTAAGGTACGAGTTTTATTAAAAGTTCGGTAAGTTAAGTACAGGAGGAAAATAACTTATGACAATTACTCTTATCCGGGAATCCTTGCTATTTGCAGAGAAAAGTTCATAAAACTGGCTCTGTTAAGGGATCAATGGAACACTCAACACATACGTGGCAAGGGACATTATAGTTTCTAGTCATTGTTGTATGGTCCATGTAGGAGGGATAACATTTTTCACCTTCTCTTTATAGGACGCAATGTTGTTTTAAAACAATATAAACCATATAAAGAAATACGGTTGATCATAGAGTATATTCATAATCAGCTATGTTTTTCACACATTCTATATTCAAATTTGGCAAAACAATTACAAAAGCGTTTTTGTTTTCTTTGAAAAAAAAAAAAACATATTACCAAAACCTTTGTTATTCTGAATGAATTAACTTGCCAAGTTTACTAAAACACATGCTTGCCCAACAGGAAGTATAAACCAGCCTCCCTCAAGCCCGTCAACTTGGAGGCAACAATTAAGGAGAAGTCAAAGTCATCCGACAAGACTGCATTTCAAAGATAACAGTCGGCAACCTGCAACCTACTGTGCCTCTGTCCTGTCACTCCCCATGCCAAGGTGGAGCACGACCCTACCTGCAGAAAGTGTGTGAGGGGCATGTTTGGGCGGAGAGATGGGCAGGTGGACGAAGCAAGACGGCTGGGGGTGAACGGGAAGGTGGAGTGTTTCATCCTGATGCCTGGCGGGCGTTTTGCTTGAGTGGTGTTATGGATCCTTGGAGGCGTCTCTTGCTGGGTGCTGGGAAGGAGTGTGACACTTTTTATCCCACCAACCATACCTTGTTTTGTTTTTCCCCGGTGTTGTCATTATGTGTATTATATAAGGATTAAAATCTTGTCCATAGGATTACTTATATTTTTTCTAATTATTTTTTTGACGCATAGTTTCACCCACAGCCATAAGAAGTCTATTTGTGCTTCTTATGTCATGTTTATTAAGATGAGTTCCAATGCAGACTGTGTGAAGTCAAGGTATGGATGGCTTCATGATCTGGCTGACACACCTTGAACTTAGCAGTAACAACTGAAGGGACATTCCAGCATCTGTAATGGAAAAGTTACTCAATCCCAGACCATCAGATGACAATTCAAATTTTAGTGATGATATTCCTAGTTAAAGTCTGTAGTAAAAAATATAAGTAAACCTTAGAGGGATGTTTCAAGTTAAATTTTAAAGTACAAAAGCAATTCTAAAGTACAAGTCATTCATTATACATCAGGAGACAAAACCTTACAACTTTGTTTTCGTTGTTTGTACGACAAATTTATTGTACTAACATTATGTTAGTGCAATGAATTTGTCACTTACATGAAATTATTATGTTTTTAAAGTGCGTGTGAGTGTGTAAGAGTATGATGCATTTTTACAGCTGACACACTGAAATCTTTACTTAAAAAAAACTATAAAGATTATTCAGGGAAAATATCAATATGTCAGGAACTGACAGTAAAACACTTAGTGCAGTCTTACATAGCCATTGCCTGTGTCAGTAGCAATGATGTACATAACGGTGCCAAAAAAGTACAGTAAAAATGCATTTGTTGAGCTGAAGTCTGTGCAGGGAAGGAAAAGAAAGTTTAACTACTATTATTGTGTTTTTGTTTTTTATGCCAGAAGATATATAACATCAAGATTTGGTTGTATTGGTTTTACACATTCATATGTGTACCACATACTTTTTGTCCCACAATTTGTTCCTTTACCCAAAATAAAGACCATTCCATTCACAGTTCCTCCAACAATTAAGTAATGTTAATTTTTGTGTTAACTTAATTTTGTGCTAGTTGTCTCTGGATGCTTTACGCTGTGCCAAGATTAAGCTGGATTCTACTGTCACTGTGCTGCCACTCTTAAATGCCTTGGCTGGTTAGGAGTTGTGGTGCTAAGTCAACGTTGTATTTCATAGCATTCATAATTATATTAATTGTGGCAGTGTTTGTCTCAGGTTTTTAATGTTCACTCATAAAGTTTCCTGGATGCTGATCCAGTTTATCTCAAAATCTTGTCAACTCTATGAACAACTTAGTGATATGTTACTCGCAAAGTTTTGAGTTCCAGTTTATTATTTTGTTCTGTTGTTTGGATAAGTGAATCTCTTCAGTCAAGTGTGTGAATATTATTTGGCTGCTCTGAAAAGCAGAAAAACAAAGGTTAATTGTGTAGGTTAATACCTTGTAGAAAAGCTAAAAAAAAAAATGCAAAACATCACCTCCTTACTGGCATTTGTGGTGTTCTCGGGTGTTGAGTAATAATTTTAGAGTGACTTGATACAGTGCAGATTGATCTTTACGCATAAGCAGTAATGTCTTGTGAGAGACTGGTTATGTTATATGCTTATCAAGATATTTTTTCAAGGAAGAATAATGACACATTAACTCAGATTCGTGACTGATAAATTGTGTCCAGTCACTACCGAGAAGTATTCGGTGCTGTGTGTGATGCAAGCTTTTCATATCTGTGATGATGATGCAAGAAGACTGACTGACTGAATTATTACTCATGGGACCGCAACACTTGAGATCATACAGCGCTATACATGATAATGAGTAAAATAATGTTTAAAACCCAAGATATTGAAATAAACTAAGAATAGTGCAAGAAAACTGGTAGAGATGAATGTGTGGTGAAATTGCTCTCTGAAATGCAGGTTACTGATGCATCAAATGTAAATGTGGTGCATGAAATCCCGTGTATCTACTCGAGAGGGAAAGGTCAAAGTAGGTATGGTGGACACACTCTTTGATGAGGTGAGGTGTGCTGTGTGTTACAACTGAATGTCGATGCACCTTATTACATCTTGTACACACTCAGTGTTATGTTTGTCGCAGCTTTATCTTA
>JAPQNM010000033.1:4805134-4817634 GCA_029783475.1 Metacarcinus magister
ATTATTTCGTCATATCTGTCTAGTAGATTTGAAATGATATAATAGCTGATTTAAGTTTAATCTAATATTTATATGAAAATGGGGTTCGATGGACCTTCCGAAAGTTTGACTCAATACTAATTATCTCTTAAGATCTTTTAAGAAACTTATTTACTTATTTATTTAAGTAACATTGACAAAGTTATAAGACGGTATATAAATATTATTTTTATGTGAATCTGATGTTTCTTCAGTCAGTTGTAAATTATTCACTTACTGTAGTAACTATTGAACACATTACAATATGCTGTAACTTTTATGTAATTCAAGTAAGTAAATAGTAAAATATTGATGAGCCAAACACTTACAAAATTTTCGGAAATAGTTTGGCAGGTATGTAGAGGATGTCTCTGAATAGATCAAACTAAATATAAACATATATACTCTCTCTCAGCTCTGGCACATTAGGTGGCGCACAACTTTTTTGTCCATGCCACCTTCCTATGTATGCAATAGCTTACATTACTCGTTTGAAGGAAGACTTTAAATCAAATTAAAGAACTGTTTCCACTTGAAAATCTGATAGGCCCCAAAACTTGTCCGGAAGGCTGGTTTTTAACGTCTGGTGTGAGAGGCAATCCAGTCTAGGAAGCAGGACACTTCAGTGTAGACTCCTGGATACTCCGGGCGGGCACAGCCGTAACCCCAGGATACCAGTCCCGCTAATACTGATCCGCACGCCAGTGGGCCCCCAGAGTCGCCATGGCAAGACCCAACTTCTGCCGCCGCTGGGCCTCTGCAAAGTAAGTTTAAGTTCTTCTAGCCTGATCATGGGCACATACACAACCAGAAGCGCCTATATATGTATCCATACTAACACATTAGCACTATGACAACTGCATGACTCCAGCTATGGTGACTCATCTCACCACTAAAGCGTTTTATTATTCTTAATCAGTCATGTGACATCACCTGAATGTATTACGAAGTTAAGATACTAAACAAAAATCATCAGTTACAAGATATAGTACAAAACACATTACGCAAAACCATAACGCAAAATATTACAAGAACATGACATTTAATGTTGCAATGGTTATTTATGATATACTAATGTGATATTCCTCTTCAAATAACACTACCTTGTCGCGGTAAAATGGTTTGCATATTCCAAGAATCAGTTGAGCTAAACCAGAAAAATGCAACTAAACAAGGCAAGTTCACTCTGAGGAATGAAACTAAATGTGTTACACACCTGCCGATTTAGTTTCAATTCCTCCCAGGTTGCTACACAACGGGAGGAAAAAACCTGCTGCTGACCCTTACCGTGTAACTCCTTACCATTTCCCCTCGTGTTTCAGTAACACAGGAGAGCAGTTGCAGCATGCTCTCTAAAGACATACTCTTCTTCTTTTACACTATACTATGCATGTTACACACATACACAGTCTTTTAAAAAACAAAAATCTAAACTCAAAATGGTAAAATCGTGCACTGCCTCGGAGTCTCTAACTGGGGAGGGAACCAAAAAAAGTCCCCAGGACAGACCGCTATCCTGATTGCGACAATTATCTCGGTTATGCGTTCGGCAGATGGATCTCTGACACGGAAGCAGTAATCATTCCATGGAAAATCAAAATAGCACCACTTCAGGTTATTCCCTTAGCCGAGGCGTAATGCCAATAACATCTCCGCCTCGGTGGGCTTTGAGGCGCCACTGGAGCGATAAGATAAGATACTGAAATAAGACGGTGATCAGAGGAACCCAACGGAGAGGACAGTTTGACTCCAGGTGTCTTGATACCTCCTCTAGCTTTTTCTGCATCAAAGTTTGCAACATTCGCGGTCTTAGGTCTAATTTTCAATCTGTGGAACACCACCTCTCCTCCTCCAAACCTCATTTTCTTTTCCTCACCGAAACCCAGTTGTCTGAGGCTATTGACAGTAGCCTCCCTCCTACTATCTCTGTTCTCATTTTCGATCTAAGGCTGGCTGTTGCGTCTACGTACGTATCGACATAACTTGCTCTCGTGCCCACACCCTTGAATCTTCTGAATTTTCTACCATCTGGCTTAGACTTAACTGTCACTCTACCACTAAATTATTATGTGCTGTTTATTGTTATCCTAACTCCTCTGACTATGTAAAGTTCTTTGAGTATTTGACTTCCACAGTGGAGCACATCTTATCTAACTTACCTTTTGCTCAGATTTCCATACATGGGGATTTCAATGTTTACCACCAGCTTTGGCTTTCGTCTTCTTTTAATAACCAACCTGGAGAACATGGTTTCAACTTAGCTATACTTCACGATCTAGAGCAACTGGTGCAGCATCCTACTCGTATTCCTGACCGCACTGGTGATACAACCAACATCATCGACCTTTTCCTTACTCCGTCAAACTGTCCTCTCTGTTGGGTTCCTCTGATCACCGTCTTATTTCAGTATCTTATTTTATCGCTCCAGTGGCGCCTCAAAGCCCATCGAATCGGAGATGTTTTTGGCATAACGCCTCGGCTAAGGGAATGACCTGAAGTGGTGCTATTTTGATTTTCCATGGAATGATTACTGCTTCCGTGTCAGAGATCCATCTGCCGAACGCATAACCGCGATAATTGTCTTTGGCATGGAAGCGTATATCTCACACACTTTCTCTAGTTCCAAAGCTCATAAACCTTGGTTCAACTTAGCTTGTTCTCGTGCTATCGATGACAGAGAGGTGGCTCACGGGACTTACAATGTTATATGCACTTGAGGCCTTAGCAGCGATTAGCCTCTCTTCGTTCTCAACATATTCAAGCGAGAACGTAAACTTTCGTGGCGTCACTATAAAAAATCTAAAAACCTACGCCAAATAACAGGCAGAGGCAGGTCCATCTGTGCTTCCATAAAAGCCTACTGGCGCCAACGGTTTATGATATAGAAAATTTTTTATATATAAATATATATATATATATATATATATATATATATATATATATATATATATATATATATAATTACATGAAATAGATACTTAATGAGGAAAGTTCTCTTTCCAACCACACTTCATGGAGTGGGTTGTAGCAATCAAGTAATTTCCTTTGACATTTCCTAATCACATAAAACAGTAAACAGTAATAAAAAAAAGTGTTACCCTGCACAGAGCATGGAAGGGAAGAGTTCGTCGTCAACATAAGACTCTGCACACACTTCATCACTCAGCACAGGCAGGTCCGTATACAGCAACTTGTTCGATGGTGTTCCGCCCTCCGAGGTTTGGCCCCATCCAGACACACGACAAAGCTCTGCGAAAGATAATTAAGATGAGTCTACATATATATAAGTAAAGTTTTAATAACTTCATAAATATAACACATATATTCACTATTGATGATGACCGGCGTTTTTCAACCGCCCTCTTTGACCAAGGGTACAAGATTGTTGGCAAGAAAATCATCCTATATATGTGATATTTTCAAACATTGAAACAAGATAAACTGCATCATTAATGACAAATTTGAAAAAGAAACTATTGACCAAATTGTTGTGCTACTTGATGAATCAAGAATCTAGCTTGTCAGAGTGAAGGACGGACATTTAGAAGTGCATCACATGTTGCTGCAACTAAGAAACATGAGTTCATATAATTAATTTTTGAGCATCTTGAAATACTGTCAGAAAAGAACTAGCACTATTTCCTTGGTCTGTGTTATGAAGACTTATACTAGTTGAGAAACCTGTTTATCACATCGTTTCAAGCCAATCTAGATTCAGTCTCTCTTGAGAAGAATTATTTGAAAAGATTAATGATGGTAATGAAGAATTATATAAAAAAAGAAGTATATCGGCAAATTTTTGATGGAGATTAAGAACAAATATCCTGAAGTTAGACAAGAAGCTCTGAAAGTTTCTATATACTTCTCCATTTCTATCGTACCTGTGTGTGCTTACAAACCTTCCAAAAAGAAGAAAGGAAAAGGGAAAGACTACAATCGGTTGTAATTATGTCTTTCTAGTATCACACAAGATAACACAAGGATATGTCAGTCATACCAAGAACAAATACCTCACAAAGAAATTTTACAAAAAAAAAATAATAAATGGTTTAGTTTATTTGATAGGTAACAGTAAGTGTTTGTGTTTGACTGACTTGTAAACTAAATAATATTATATTATCAATAGTGAATTACAAAATAAAACTATTTTTTGCTATAGTATAACATTATTACAATAGTTATAATAATAATTCTTACTATTATCATTATTGTTAAAATTATCATCATTGTTAATATTAATGTAAGTTATTGATAATATCATTATTATTGTCATTATTATTATTATTATTATTATTATTATTATTATTATCATAATTATAAATATTATTATTATTATTATTATCGTTATTATTTGAATTTTTATTACGATTATTATTATCATTATCATTATTATTATTATTATTATTATTATTATTATTATTATCATAATTATAAATATTATTATTATCATTATTGTTATTATTTGAATTTTTATTATGATTATTATTGTTACTATTATTATTATTATCGTTATTATTTGAATTTTTATTACGATTATTATTATTATTATTATTATCATAATTATAAATATTATTATCATTATTGTTATTATTTGAATTTTTATTACGATTATTATTATGATTATTATTGTTACTATTATTATTATTATTATTATTATTATTATCAATATTTATTATTATTATTATCATAATTTTATTATTAATGATATTGTTATTATTATCATTACTAGTATTATTATCATTATCATTATTATCATTATTATCATTTTTATTTATAGTATTGTTATTGTTATTGCTGTTATCATTAACATTATCATTATATCACTATTGGTACGTTCTGATCATTATGGTAATTAGCATAGTTATAGTTATAATAATTATGAGAAAATGGTTTAAGCACGTACTATCAATTTTTAAATTTTTTCTTCCAAAAACGATTAAGAAAAGTAGTGTTTGCAATACAAAATATTTCAAATTTATGTTGTATCATACATGAAAAGCCTTTAAGAAAGTTTGACCTAGTGTTCTCCAGATTAAGATCAGCAGGATTAAAAGTTAGATTAGAAAAATGTCAATTCTTACTAGATAAGGTATTGCATTTTGGACACCAAATTGATTGCCAAGGTTTTAGAACAGTGAAGTCCAAAGAAGATGCAGTAATTTTCCTGAACCTACTACTGTAGAGAAAGTTAGATCTTACTTGGGTTTGACAGGATACTATATACAATTTATAAGAAGTTATGCCGATATTGCACACCCATTAAGTTCACTTCTTTAAGAAATTGCCACATTCACATGGTGACCAGAACAACAACATGCCTTTGATACCCTCAAGATTAAGCTTACCAGTTCACCAGTATTAACTTTTCCAGACTATTCAAAATAGTTTATAATATGCACAGATGCCTCAGATATTGGTCTAGGTGGAATTTTGATGCAGGAAAGGAGTGTCAAACCACAGCTTATAGCCTATGTCTCTAGACTGTACAGCAGCAGCAAGAAATTACAGTATCACTGAAAGAGAAACACTCGCAGTAATCTATTGTCTAGAACATTTTAGAGACATGATTCTCGGATACAAAATAAGAGTTTGGACAGATCACACAGCAATACAGAATCTATTTAAGCATAAGAATCTTAGAGGTAGATTAGCAAGATGGTTCGTGACATTCAAAACTATGAAGTAAACTTTGAATATATACCAGGTAAAAAGAATTCCGCAGCCGACGCGTTCTCCAGAAATATTCAGATAGAATCAGACAGAATCAGAAATATTCAGGCAGAATCAGAAATAAACACCATTTTGTGTAGTTTTCTAGAGTTAACAACCTTAGATGAAACTCTAGTCAGTACCAAACAGAGAAAAGATGAAGTATGGAAAGATGTAATAGATTATTTGGAAAATCCATTGAAGCACGAGAAACCATAGCCAGCAAAATATAAAATGGAAGAGTTAAAATCACTATCTTATATACAAAGTCACTGATTCAAAGAGTAAAAAATAGATAGAAAGGATGTTAAACAACTAGTAATCCCCAAAACTTTAGTCTCTGAGGTATTAAAGTTGATCCATGATAGCACGTCAAGTTCTCATCCAAGAAAGGAAAAGTCCTATAAACAAGCACAATTTAAATCATTTGGTCTTGTAAGCGGAAAAACATTTATGCACACGTATACAATTGTCAAAAATGTGCTGAAATTAAAGGAAACCCACAATCACCAGCACCAATGTTATCATAACCAATTCCACTGGAACTTTGGGAAAGACTTCACATACTCACTCTTCTTCGAAAATAAGCGTTCATGTCTCCGCCACATCACTACGGAAAGTATTTAGTTACATGACATTCATGACAAGTAAAGTGAGGGAGACTAACCTCCAGTAAAGTTTTGCAGTGGCTGAGGGAGGTTGAGCTGACTCACAAACTCTGTGTACTGCAAAGGAGTCTCCAGACGTAGCAGCGCTACATCATTTTCAAAGGTTATCCTGTGAAAGATCGACACTCAGGGAATTTTATTTTTCAAACAATAGGTTTTGTAGATAGAGCAAAACTGTACTACTGTCGGTCGTTAAGTTATAACTGTCAAATAAAAGCAAGAATGTATCTGACCATTAAATTCCACTAGCAGTAAATTTTCAAATATACAATTTTGATAAAAAAAATTTAAAAAAAAAAAAAAAAATTTAAAAAAAAAACGCTGTCTTCGAGAAAAAAAGACAGAAACGTTGATTATCTCCGCCAATGAAGTTGAGCGAGAGGTTGTGTTTTATATACTAATATATTGTGACTGCCGTATATCCTTTTTCTTTTTTGATGATTGCGCTCAGTGTAGCAGAAACGCTTCAGGATGTTGCTGCAGTATTGAAAGAGAGTATATAACTTTAATACATGAACAAGAAGCATCTACCTTCCCTGCTTACTCACGGGCTGTAGAGAGGATGTTCAATGATAAAGTTGATTGCCGCAATCTGTTCCGAGGCCTCTAGGGAATCAATGTCCAAGCCGCCTGCAACCACCTGCACTACCACGTTCAAGCCATATTGAGGGGTTGATTACATTTCATTACAGTTACCACTACGGCTTCCACCAATACAAAAATTTTAAAAGTCGCGAAGCACGCGTCGTGAACTGGGAAGTGGTGAGGGACAAGGATGAATTTGCTTTCAAATGCGAACCTCAAGAGAATGTAGAATTCTCCAGGCTATTACTTAAGGTGTATTTCATCTGGAATAGTGCATGGCCAAGAAGTCACTCACCCTAAGATCGCTGGGAGATGTGAAGTCCCCGCCCTCCACACAGTGGGCCGCCGTCACCACAAAATTGGGTGTGATGACCACTCCGCCACAAAAGTGAAACCATCTCCCTAACAACTTCTCCTGGAAGCTCACCTGTAAAATATGAGAACAGGCTAATGTTTTGTGCATATGTGCATAGGTATATGTATATGTCTACGATGTACTGGCTAGCAGAGAACTTGAATATGGGATAGTTGTTGAGATGAACCTATAAATATACAAAACAATATCCCAAAATAGTAATCATTTCAGTGGAAGCCAAGACAATTTTTCTTTGGATGTTGCTATAGTGACTTCTTGCGTTTCATTACACTGGGTTGCAGGAAAATAAACGTGCTGCCACTGTCAACGAGAGTTGTCATATTGATTCCATTAACTCTAAATTCTATAGTAGCACGACGAAAAGGATCTAAGACATCAAAAGAAGCGGTGGCGTTGGCAGCAACATTGTCCTGGTCAGGTGTAGCTGTTTCACCAGTATCGCATCCAGTGAGAGGTGTAGAGTTGTTACGGATGAAGCAGCTCACAAGAAAGTCATACAGGCACTGGTGTTTCTCCGTTCGCCATCAATTCTTGTTTTACAAACTTTGGCAAAATGCCCTTTCTTACTGCACTTCTATCAAACTACGTCCCGGGTGGGACATCGGAGACGCGGGTGATTGAGTTTGCCACAGAAGTAACCCTCTACACCCTCTGGTGGGCCTCGAAGGCCCCCACCAGTGTCGGCTCCGGCCGTCACTTCTACCCCAGTGTCGGCTTCGGCCGTCACTACCTCCCCGGTGTCGGCTTTGACCGTCACTCCCACCCAGGTGTCGGCTCCGGCCGTCACTCCCACCCCGGTGTCGGCTCCGGCCGTCACTTCTACCCCGGTCCCTGCCGTGGGGAGTCACCTTGATGTGGTGGCGGGGCTTGAAGCGTGGTCGGCGGCGCCCCCTCCTGTGGGGCCCTGTCCGTCTCTGTAGGGTTGGTGTCCGTCGGCCTCGTGGACCAAGCACTCCCCCTTCATCACTGGTAGAGGAGGCCTACCGGTGATGTTGCTCGTCCTTACCCGTCTACATCTAGGGCAGGACTAAGCCTCCCAGCGTGTTTGCCGTGCGTGGCGTCCTGTATACTCCCCGCGCTCCCTCATCTGGGAGTTGAGTCCACCGCAGGGCAGGAGGTAGTTCCCTGCGGTGGACAACACACTTCTTTGGTGGGGGAGTTGGGGTAAGACAGGTGGTCCAGTGTGGCCCCGCTGGATCAATCGGCTGGTCATGCGTTGGCTAGGGTCAAGCGGCTGGCAAGGTGCCGCGGCTGCCACCTCACTCCAGGCAGTGGCTGCGTATACTTCCCCCACTACCCCTAGGGCTGTTGGGAGCCGTCGTGCCTCAACATACACCCTCCCTTGTTGGGCTCCGTGGTGGGTGGGGGGGTGGGGAAGCGAATGTTTTCTTAATATTATATGGCATCTTCACCACCACTTTCGCGACCAAGCTCGCTCCCTGACGTCCGCTCGTCCCCGGCTTCTTCTCGATCTTCCCTTATCGCCACGCTTGAGCCTTTCCGGGCCACGGGTGGTGCAACTGGGACCACTGTCCCCTCCGCTTCGAATTCTACAGATTCGAACCGAGAATATTTTAATTATAAACCTAGAAAACAAAGACGTGTTAACGCAATGAAGGGCTTTTCAGGCCCTCTCATTCAGACTCTACCAGGTACTTTCGAGCCGGCATATTACGAACAATTCCTTGTCATCAAGTCTCTTGATGGTGTGTCTGTTATGGATCTAGACATATTTGACGTACATCGAGCACTCATTAAAGTTTGTGGACGCGAGCCTAAGGTCTCCTCCCAAAGGGATGGTAGTCTCCTAGTGGAGGTGTCGTCCCCGGAAGAGAGTGCTCGCCTCAGAGTGATCTCCTCTGTCCCTGGAACGCAGGTGGCGTGTACTCCACACGCTACCCTCAACCAGTGTAAGGGGGTCATCTTTTCTCGTGACGTCATGCGCTACTCAAACGAAAAGCTTCTACACGAACTGAGTGATCAGGGTGTTGTAGGAGTTGATCGTCTACAAAGGAAAGTTGGAGTTCTTGTTCCCACCCCTACCCTGTTTCTCACTTTCGACCGACTCAAGCTGCCTGAAGTTGTCAAACTGGCGTGGCTTCGCCTCCCAGTAAAAGCATACATACCGTCCCCTAGGCGATGCTATCACTGTCAGGCATTCGGACATGTCAGTCGTTCCTGCCGTAGGTTACAAGATGGCCTACCAGCGGTGTGCCCGTCCTGTGGTACAACGGATCACGATGGCACGACCTGCCCTGGTCCTGTCTCTTGTTTTAACTGCCACGGACCTCACCCAGCTTACTCAAAAGACTGCGACCGCTACAGATTTGAGAGGGAAGTACTCTCCATCAGGACCACGGAGAAAATTGATTTTGCCGAGGCAAAGCGTAGAGTTCTTACTACGCATATACGTCCAGGAGTGACTTATGTAACTATGCTTTCCTCTCATAATAATAGACATCAATTACGCAAAATGACTGCTACAGTGCACCAAGTGGCTAAGCCACAAAATGATTCCCACAAAAATGCTGTTGCTCCTGCTGCTCTGCCCTCTACATCTATGGAGGTGTCAGAGGAACTCACTCAGACCACTACTGCTACGCCATCACACCATAAGCGTAGCAGAAGTGAGGACTCCATCGAGGAGGTGCCCCTTCCTAAGGAGGCACGATCCTCTACACCCTCTGGTGGGCCTCGAAGGCCCCCACCAGTGTCGACTCCGGCCGTCAGTTTTACCCCAGTGTCGGCTTCGGCCGTCACTACCTCCCCGGTGTCGGCTCTGACCGTCACTCCCACCCAGGTGTCGGCTCCGGCCATCACTCCCACCCCGGTGTCGGCTCCGGCCGTCACTTCTACCCCGGTGTCGGCTCCGGCCGTCACTTCTACCCCGGTGCCATATGACCTCGATGTTGCGGCACCATGATCTATTGTCACCAATCAATCAATCCTCTTTTGAAAGAGTTAAAGTCATAGGCAGGTGGAAAAACAGACAAAGGAAGAGAGTTCCAGAATTTACCAGTGTAAGGGATGAAAGAGTGAAGATACTGGTTAACTTTTGCATTAGGTAGATGGACAGAATAAGGATGAGAAGAAGTAGAAAGTCTTGTGGAGCGAGGCCACGGGAGGGGGGGAGGCATGCAGTAAACAAGTTCAGAAGAGCAGTCACCATGAAAATAGCGGTAGAAGATAGATAGTGATGCAACATTGCGGCGGTGACTTAAAGAGTGAAGACAGTCAGTTAGAGGAGGAGAGTTGATAAGGCGAAAAGCTTTAGACTCCACCCTGTTTAAAAGAGCTGTATGAGTTGAACCCACCCAGACATGAGAGCCCTACTCCATACATGGGTGGATAAGGCCCCTGTACAGAGCAAGCAGCTGAGAGGGAGAGAAAAATGGACGCAGACGCTATAGGACATCTAACTTCTTAGAAGCTGATTTAGCAAGAGTAGAGATATGAAATTGCCAGTTTAGATTTTTAGTAAAGAATAGACCGACTGTGTTTAATGTGGAGGAGAGGGGAAGTTGAGTGTCATTGAAGAAGAGGGGATAGTTATCTGGAAGGTTATATCGAGTAGATAGTTATAGAAATTGAGTTTTTGAGGCATTGAACAAAACAAGGTTTGCTTTGCCCTAATCAGAAACTAGTGAAAGATCAGAAGTTAAGTGTCCTATAGCATCTCGCCTTGAGTCATATATATATATATATATATATATATATATATATATATATATATATATATATATATATATATATATATATATATATATCACACACAAGTGTATAAATCATTAATTTATCATAATGTTATTCATGATCAGCTTTTTTTCAGTACATTATTTTCTTAGTAATACAGTGATGCAGTGGTTAGCACGTCTAGTTACGAATCCACTGGCCCGAATTCAATCCCGGGCTAAGGCAGTCAGCGCACAACTCACCCAGCTGTTCTTCCTTTTAAACGGATTGGTAGATAAATGGGGACCTAGGGAAACCTGGGGAAGATAAACTGTGGGGGATCGGATCTCATAGTGGCCCTGTGTCCCGGTGTAACGGATTAATTTCCACCACAGACTCAAAGGCCAATGTGACGGGAGATGAGCGCCTGTGGCAACGCGCAGCTATAGAGGCTTTGCACATGGCGTCACCGCGCCAGGATCCACTATGGTGACGGTCAAAACATTGTAAACAAACTGGTCTGCTTCGACCACAGGAGCATGTTTTTTTTTACTATCTATAAAACTGTAATAGCAGTGACAGTCAACTAAGACTATGCCTGACAAATGCTGTGTATATGGCTGTACCAACAAAGGTGGACAGAAGCCAGGACTGCCCTTTCACAGGATTCCTGCAGAGAAAGAATGCCAGGCTAAGTGGCTAGCTGCAATCAAGTGAAAACATTTTGTACCCACCAAGTACACACGCCTGTGTGGGGAGCACTTCATATCAGGTTGGCTTTTGTTAATTCAATTATGATTCAAGGCTCTGTAGTTTTAATGGTATTTCTGGTAAAATTTTACATCTTCACCAGAATGCACCTGGATATAAGTAACACTTTTTATAAAGATTTTGATCCATTTCGAACGATTTTAATATTCATTTCCGTCGCAAATGTATGTATAATAAGATATCCCGCAAGTCCCCAACAAGCTTGGGGACTTTTTGGAATGTGGGGTTCTTGGGTGAAGACAAAATACAATGATTTACACTATAAACAAGGTGCCAGAATCACTAACATAACCTAACAATGACCTATTGACAAAATACAATGATTTACACTATAAACAAGGTGCCAGAATCATTAACATATCCAAACAATGACCTATTGAAAAAATACAATGATTTACGCTATAAACAAGGTGCCAGAATCATGACATAATTTAACAATGACCTATTGACGAACGCACAATGCACTGACGGTCACAAAACCTGGCATGTGGCTACGAAAAAAATTGGCATCTCGACCAATCCCCGATTTTAGGTCATCGAAAACATTTGATATCTTCTAAATTAACATCACATAACATAACCTAAATTAATCAAACCTTAAACTACATTGACAAATAACAGAACCTTGTTCAAACCAAACTAAACTTTACCTTATTCCCGAAGAGAAGGTCTCACAGAATACATTGAATATCTATCTAACT
>JAPQNM010000033.1:4847634-4877352 GCA_029783475.1 Metacarcinus magister
TATATATATATATATATATATATATATATATATATATATATATATATATATATATATATATATATATATATATATGCATATATATATATATATATATATATATATATATATATATGCATATATATATATATATATATATATATATATATATATATATATATGCATATATATATATATATATATATATATATATATATATATATATATATATATATATCATATATATATATATATATATATATATATATGCATATATATATATATATATATATATATATATATATATATATATATATATATATACATAGAGAGAGGTTTTTTTTTCTTTTTTTACATTAAATAGGGCAAACAAAAAGATGTTAGAAAAACATAACACTTGTCACCAAACCATGTAAAGAGGACAATAAGATATATAGGGTCGGGGTTGTAGATCTAATTTAGCATGCGAGGTGTCTTGACACTCCTCTTTTGAAAGAGTTTAAGTCATAGGTAGGTGGAAAAACATACAAAGGAAGAGAGTTCCAGAGTTTACCAGTTAAAGGAATGAAAGAGTGAAGATACTGGTTAACTCTAGCATTAGAAAGATGGACAGAATAGGGATGAGAAGAAGTAGAAAGTCTTATGCGGCGAGGCTGGGGGAGAGGGGGAAGCATACAGTTAGCAAGTTCAGAAGAGCAGTCAGCATGAAAATAGCGGTAGGAAACATTGCGTCAGTGACTTACAAAATCAAGACAATCAGTTCTAGGAAGAGAGTTGATTTGACGGAAAGCTTTAGACTCCACCCTGTTTAATAAAGACATAAGAACCATACTCCATACATGGAGGAATAAATCCCATGTTCAGAGCAAGCAGCTGGAGATATGGACGCAGACGCCATAGGACACCTATCTTCTTGGAAGCAGATTTAACACGAGTAGACATATGAAATTGCCAGTTTAGATTTTTAGCAAAGGATAGACCGAGTGTGTTTAATGTGGAGGAGAGGGGAAGTTGAGTGTCATTGAAGAAGACGGTATAGTTATCTGGAAGGTTATGTCGAGTAGATAGTTTTAGAAACTGAGTTTTTGAGTTATTGAACAGAACCAGGTTTGCTCTGCCCCAATCAGAAACTAGTGAAAGATCAGAAGTTAGGCATCCTATAGCATCTCGTCTTGAATCACTAAATTCATGTTGGGTTGGGCGTCTGTTGTATGACGTTGAAAAATGCAAGGTGGTGTCATCAGAATAGGAATGGATAGGGCATTGAGTCAGATTTAGGAGATCATTAATGAATAATAGAAAGACATTGGTCGATAAATCAAAACCTTGAGGAACACCACTGTTGATAGATTTAGGAGAATCACAGTGACCGTCCGCTACAGCAGCAATAGAAAGGTCAGAAAGGAATCTAGAGACGAAGGTACAGAGAGAAGGATAGAATCTGTAGGAGGGTTGTTTGAAAATAAAAATTTATGCCAAACTCTATCGAAGGCTTTCGATACGTCAAGGCCGACAACAAAGATTTCACCGGATGACCAAGATTCAGTTAGAAAAGCAAAAATATCACCAGTAGACCGGTCTTTCCGGGAACCATACTGGCAATCAGAGAGAAGGTTGTGAGCTGATAGATGCGTCATTATCTTCTTATTAAGGACAGACTCAAAGGTTTTAGAGAAGCAGGAAATCAAAGCTATAGGGTTTTAGTTTCAAGGAATGGAGCGGTCACCTTTTTTAGGGACAGGTTGAATGTGACCAAGCTTTCAGCAAGAAAGAAAGGTAGAAGTAGAGAGACAGAGACGAAAGAGTTTGACCAGGCAGTGAGCCTGCTCGGAAGCACAGTTATTTAGAAAAATAGGAGGGACTCCATCCAGACCGTAAATCTTCCGTGAATCAAGGCTAGAGCCTCGCCGTGGGGAGTCACCTTGATGTGGTGGCGGGGCTTGAAGCGTGGTCGGCGGCGCCCCCTCCTGCGGGGCCCTGTCCGTCTCTGTAGGGTTGGTGTCCGTCGGCCTCGTGGACCAAGCACTCCCCCTTCATCACTGGTAGAGGAGGCCTACCGGTGATGTTGCTCGTCCTTACCCGTCTACATCTAGGGCAGGACTAGGCCTCCCAGCGTGTTTTCCCGCGCTTCCTCATCTGGGAGTTGAGTCCACCGCAGGGCAGGAGGTAGTTCCCTGCGGTGGACAACACACTTCTTTGGTGGGGGAGTTGGGGTAAGACAGGTGGTCCAGTGTGGCCCCGCTGGATCAATCGGCTGGTCATGCGTTGGCTAGGGTCAAGCGGTTGCTGTCTGGTGGGCACCGCAACGGTCCCGCGGCTGCCACCTCACTCCAGGCAGTGGCTGCGTATACTTCCCCCACTACCCCTAGGGCTGTTGAGAGCCGTCGTGCCTCAACATACATCCCTCCCTTGTTGGGCTCCGTGGTGGGTGGGGGGGTGGGGAAGCGAATGCTTTCTTAATATTTTATGGCATCTACACCACCACTTTCGCGACCAAGCTCGCTCCCTGACGTCCGCTCGTCCCCGGCTTCTTCTTCTCGATCTTCCCTTATCGCCACGCTTGAGCCTTTCCGGGCCACGGGTGGTGACACTGGGACCACTGTCCCCTCCGCTTCGAATTCTACAGATTCGAACCGAGAAATAATTCATTATAAGCCTAGAAAACAAAGACGCGTTAACGCACAGAAAGGCTTTTCAGGCCCTCTCATTCAGACTCTACCAGGTACTTTCGAGCCGGCATATTACGAACAATTCCTTGTCAAGTCTCTTGATGGTGTGTCTGTTATGGATCTAGACATATTTGACGTACATCGAGCACTCATTAAAGTTTGTGGACGCGAGCCTAAGGTCTCCTCCCAAAGGGATGGTAGTCTCCTAGTGGAGGTGTCGTCCCCGGAAGAGAGTGCTCGCCTCAGAGCGATCTCCTCTGTCCCTGGAACGCAGGTGGCGTGTACTCCACACGCTACCCTCAACCAGTGTAAGGGGGTCATCTTTTCTCGTGACGTCATGCGCTACTCAAACGAAAAGCTTCTACACGAACTGAGTGATCAGGGTGTTGTAGGAGTTGATCGTCTACAAAGGAAAGTTGATGGAGTTCTTGTTCCCACCCCTACCCTGTTTCTCACTTTCGACCGACTCAAACTGCCTGAAGTTGTCAAACTGGCGTGGCTCCGCCTCCCAGTAAAAGCATACATACCGTCCCCTAGGCGATGCTATCACTGTCAGGCATTCGGACATGTCAGTCGTTCCTGCCGTAGGTTACAAGATGGCCTACCAGCGGTGTGCCCGTCCTGTGGTACAACGGATCACGATGGCACGACCTGCCCTGGTCCTGTCTCTTGTTTTAACTGCCACGGACCTCACCCAGCTTACTCAAAAGACTGCGACCGCTACAGATTTGAGAGGGAAGTACTCTCCATCAGGACCACGGAGAAAATTGATTTTGCCGAGGCAAAGCGTAGAGTTCTTACTACGCATATACGTCCAGGAGTGACCAAGTGGCTAAGCCACAAAATGATTCCCACAAAAATGCTATTGCTCCTGCTGCTCTGCCCTCTACATCTATGGAGGTGTCAGAGGAACTCACTCAGACCCCTACTGCTACGCCATCACACCATAAGCGTAGCAGAAGTGAGGACTCCATCGAGGAGGTGCCCCTTCCTAAGGAGGCACGATCCTCTACACCCTCTGGTGGGCCTCGAAGGCCCCCACCAGTGTCGGCTCCGGCCGTCACTTTTACCCCAGTGTCGGCTTCGGCCGTCACTACCTCCCCGGTGTCGGCTCTGACCGTCACTCCCACCTAGGTGTCGGCTCCGGCCGTCACTCCCACCCCGGTGTCGGCTCCGGCCGTCACTTCTACCCCGGTGTCGGCTCCGGCCATCACTTCTACACCGGTGTCGGCTCCGGCCGTCACTCCCACCCCGGTGTCGGCTCCGGCCGTCACTCCCACCCCGGTGTCGGCTCCGGCCGTCACTCCCACCCCGCTGTCGGCCCCGGTCGTCACTCCCCCCCTGGTGTCGGCTCCGACCGTCACTCCCACCTCGGTGTTGACTTCGACCAACACTCCTGCCCCGGTGACGGCTTTGGCCGTTACTCCCGCCCCTGTGTCGGCTACGGCCGTTACTCCCGCCTTGGTGTCGGCTCCGGCCGTCAATCCTACCCCGTTGTCGGCTCACGCCGTCATCACTGCTCCTGCTGCTGTGGCCACCTCACTGGCCACTGGGCTAGGAAAGACTGCAAGGTGATTGTCCACTGCCTCCACTGCTCTAGCCACTGCCATTAGGCAGGGTAAGAGCAAGAAGGATACTGGTGTTGGGAGGGTCTCCTCTAGGGGCCTCCCCACGCACCGTTAATTTTAATATTTTTAATATTTTACAGTGGAACCTTCGTGGGTTGAGAGGAAATTGGGAGGAGCTCAGTCTACTCCTGCGAAGACACCAGCCGGTCTGTGTCTGTCTGCAGGAGACTATGATTGGTTCGTCCTCCCATCCTATACCCAGGGGTTACTCTGGCTTTTACTCTCCTCATGATCGCGCGCAAGGCCATCATGGTGGAACAGCAATTTTTTTAGATAACTCACGAGGCATTGCTTTTACATCTTTTAATATTGTCTCCCCCCTGCAGCTTGTGGCTGTCCAGCTCCACCTCAGGAGAACTTACACTGTCTGCTCTTTATACCTCCCTCCCAATTCTCCAGTAGACAGAGAGGACTTCGTTTCCCTAGTCCAGCAGTTGCCTTCCCCGTTTATTGTTTTAGGAGATTTTAATGGTCGGCACACCCTGTGGGGAGATACACTTATCAACCCCAGGGGAGCAATGATTGCCACTGTGGTTGAAGCCTTAGATCTAGGTATTTTTAACACCGGTGACCATACACACTACCACATCCAGACAGACACCACCTCGGCTCTAGATTTATCATTGTGTTCTCCCGACACCCTACTTGACTTCACATGGAGCGTCACAGGAGATCTTTGTGGGAGTGACCACTACCCTATACTCCTGTCTTCTCCCGACGTCCTCCCCTTACCCCGTGTCCCCCGCTGGCGGCTAGACCGCGCTGACTGGGGACTTTTTAAACAACTTGCCATAGTTGACTGCGAGGTTGATGAGTTTTTAGACATAGACAGCGCTGTCGAGTATTTTACATCTATACTCCAGCGAGCTGGTGAGCTTTCCATCCCTCAGACCACAGGGTTTACCAAGCGCCGACCGGTCCCCTGGTGGTCTGATGAGTGTAGACAGGCAGTGACAGAGCGTCGTCGAGCTTTTGGTAGGTACCGTCGACACAAAACCGAATTTTTCCGGGGACAATACAGACTGGCTAGAGCTAAGGCTCGCCGAGTCCTCAAGGATGCTCGCCGTAAGTCCCTTGCATCTTTTGTCTCCACATTGAACGTGCAGACACCTATGTCGCAGGTATTCAAGCGCGTGCGGAAGATAGCAGGAAAGTTCTCTCCAGGCCCGCCTCCGGTCCTCCATGTCAACGGGGATAAGGTATCTAACAGCCAGGCGGTAGCCAACACACTCGTTGAGACTTTTTCTATGGTGTCCAGCCGGGGCTCGAGATCTCCAGCAGTGCGTCGCCAGTTTGAGGCAGACGAGGCTCGCCAACTAGACTTTTCATCTCGTGGGGGTGAAAACTACAATGTCCCTTACTCTCCACCGGAACTGCGTTCAGCTTTATCTTCCTGTAAGGACTCTTCCCCAGGGGCAGATAACATTACATACTCAATGATCCGTCACCTAAATTCTGGATCACTGTCCTTCCTCCTAGGATTATTTAATAGGATGTGGAGTGACGGATACGTACCACCCTCCTGGAAGTCTGCTATAGTCATACCAATCCCCAAGCCTGGAAAGGACGCCTCACTCCCCCTTAGCTATCGACCCATTGCCCTTACCGTTTGCATGATTAAAATTTTGGAGAAGATGATTAACACTCGTCTAGTCTGGTTCCTTGAGAAGGGTGGCCATCTTTCGGCAGTACAGTGTGGTTTTCGTCGATCTCGCTCTACTTTAGACGCTCTTCTGCGATTAGAAAAAACTATCTGCCAAGCTTTTGCTTGCAGGCAGCGGGTTGTGAGCGTCTTTTTCGACCTTGAAAAGGCATACGACACCATCTGGAGGTATGGCATTCTACGAGCTCTCCATACGGTTGGACTCAGGGGTCACCTCCCTCTGTTCCTCCGGTCTTTTTTACAGGACCGTACTTTTAGGGTGAGGGTGGGCACTGCTCTTTCTAGCTCTTTTGAGCAAGAAGAAGGAGTCCCACAAGGTAGTGCCCTCAGTTTCACTCTATTCAGCGTTGCCATCAATAGCATCACCGAGTGCGTGCACCGGGACTTTCGATGCACGCTATACGCTGATGACTTTTCCCTCTCCTACGCTTCCTCTCGTCTCGATGTGGCCGAGCGACACATCCAGTTGGCTCTTGGCCGGGTCACCCGTTGGGCCGATAGTCATGGTTTTAACTTTTCCCCCACAAAGACGGTTGCTATGCTTTTCTCTCGAAGCAGAGGTGATTTTAGGGATCCAGACCTATACCTCTATGGCAGGAGACCGCCAGTAGTGGAAACGACTCGATTCTTGGGCTTAATATTTGACAGACGCCTTACATGGTTGCCACACCTGCGGGACCTGAAAGCGGCTTGCCAGCGACGAATGTCCTTGCTTCGTTTTCTTTCCCATGTGTCTTGGGGAGCTGACCGCACCATTCTCCTCCGTTTATATCACTGTTTCGTTCTGTCCAAGTTAGATTACGGTTCCCAAGTCTACGCTTCAGCCACATCCCCTCGCCTTCGTACTCTCGACTCTGTACATCACGGTGGAATCAGACTGGCGACGGCCGCCTTTCGGTCTTGCCCAATCCCCAGTCTACTCGTAGATGCAGGAGTGTTACCCCTCGACCTTCACCGTCAGACTCAGATGGCACGTTTGTGGTTCAGATGCCAAAGTCTCTATGGTGATCCCACTTACAGTGCTGTGACGGACACTTCACGGGACGCCACTTTCACCCAGCACCCGCACTTCCCAAAGCCTTTTGGCTTTCGGGCTCGTGGCGTGATTGAAGAGTTGTCCCTTCCTCGCCCTGCCATAGCTGTCCCACGATTATTGCCTGTCCCGCCGTGGAAGCGGCTGGCAGTATCGTATTGCCGTTACATGCCGGCTAACAAGAGTGCTATGTCGGAGCATGCTGCGAGGACTTTGTTCACCGATCATGCCTCCGTACATGAGGGTTGCACGCCCATTTTTACTGACGGCTCCAAATCCGATGCAGGCGTCGGATTTGGAGCTGTCTTCCCTGATTTTACCCGGTGCGGCAGTCTACCCCCCTGTACATCAATTTTTACCGCAGAGCTGTGGGCCATTTTAGTAGCGATAAAATCTCTTTTTACCTTGAATGTTGGAGGTTTTGTTATTTTTTCAGACTCCAGAGCAGCTTTGTCAGCCCTTGAGGATTTTAATAACGCACATCCAATAGTCTCAGAAATTTTCAACTGGCTCGTACTAGCAGCCCGTCGTGGGCACAGAATTACTTTTTGTTGGGTACCAGCCCATGTCTCTGTTAAAGGGAACGAGAAGGCAGATGAGCTAGCTAAGACTGGCGCCTCACGTCAAGTCACTACCTGCCCCGTCCCTCACAGAGACCTGTTTCCCACAATTCGAGCTGCTATTGTTCTAGTTTGGCAAGAGAGATGGAATGCCAATAGAGCTACCTCCAAGACGGGTGCAATTACCGCAAGGGCTGTGAGCCCCTGGTCTTATGCGCACGTCCGAGGCCGCTGCCGTGAGACAGCATTGGCCCGTCTACGGACGGGCCATACCCGCCTCACCCATGGTTTCCTCATGTCCCGGGGAGTTGAGCCCTATTGTGATGATTGCTTAGTTCCCCTGACTGTGCGGCACTTGCTGGTCGAGTGCCCCAGTCTGAGGGAACTGCGAGAGCAGTACCTCGCCCAGTGTCGGAGCAGAGATGGGAGTTTCTCTCTCTCTCTGGTGCTGGGGGAGGAGGCACTCTCCCCGGGACATGAAGTGTTAAAATTCCTACAGGAAAGTGGCTTTCTCCACCTCCTGTAGATTTATTTTTTCTTTTTAAGTAGTATTTATGTAGCTTTTTAATTTTTAGTTTTTTTAGTACGGTGCCAAATGACCTCGATGTTGCGGCACCATGATCTATTGTCACCAATCAATCAATCAATCAATCTGGTGCTGGGGGAGGAGGCACTCTCCCCGGGACATGAAGTGTTAAAATTCCTACAGGAAAGTGACTTTCTCCACCTCCTGTAGATTTATTTTTCCTTTTATGTAGTATTTAAGTAGCTTATTAATTTTTAGTGTTTTTAGTACGGTGCCAAATGACCTCGATGTTGCGGCACCATGATCTATTGTCACCAATCAATCAATCCAGGACGTGATAGAGACTGTCAATAGACTCTTGGGAGATATTATGGCCTGAGGAGAAAGATGGCAAGTCAAGTTTGCCCCTGACAAAACTCAAGCCATGGTTATATCCCGTTCTCAAGGGAATGCGAGTCAGTTGCGTGGGAAGCTGAAGTTCGGGCGTGAGACCATCGCTCTACAGAACAGCATCAACATCCTAGGTGTGGAAGTTGACTCCTGGCTGCGATTCGACCGTCACCTTGAGAAAGTGGCACAGAATGCCTCCCAAAAAGTGACCCTGCTGCGTCGAATCAAGCACCTCCTCCATGCTAACAGCCTGCTCACCTTGTACAAGGCCCAGGTTAGGCCTGTCATGGAGTACGCGCCTCTCATCTGGATGTCAAGTGCCCGCTGTCACCTCAACCTGCTGGACAAGATACAGAGGCGGGAAGAACGCCTTATCAGCGACACTCGACAATATCAATATCAACATTAACATCACCATAACCAGCAACAGCAACATGAACAGTAGATGGATGCGGCCGAACCACTGTGGGATTGTTTGGAGCATCGCAGGAGTGCTGCACAAGTTGCAGGTAGAGCACGTGCCACATCTGACGGACCTAAGGGCCACCTGGAGGAGGGTTGAGCGCAGCACGAGGACGGTGCTGGGCAACGATTTTCTGCTGGAGGTCCCAAGGTCCTGATCCAGCACCCACCAACGTGCCTTCTCCTTCTGCAGCGGTGGTGTGGTGGAACGCCCTTAATGCTGATGGGGATGTGAGGCTCTACACAGCAAATGAAGGTTACCACCCATAGGTAGCTCCACCTACACACACCATGATATGTACTTTCACAAATATATGCTATATATAAGGATGTGATAAGTTCTATTGATAAAGACTAAAGTTTTTAAATAGTTGACCCAACGGATCGAGCAACTTTAACTAATGAGTAAAAATAAATGTCTTGTTAATTGTACTCTATGTATTCATATATGTTTAAATAAAAAGAAAAAGAGAAAAAAAAGATATATGCATGTACGTATATAATTTTATATATATATATATATATATATATATATATATATATATATATATATATATATATATATATATATATATGAGAGAGAGAGAGTGAGAGTAAATCCTGTATTCACTACCCGATTCGAGACATACCTCACGTAACAGAGCCAAGAGACCTACCATCAATGCCAAAGGCCAAGGCAAGCACTGCTAATAGGAGAGTGAGACGCGCCATCGCTTCGCTGCCACTGATGCAATGCGTTTCACCCCAGTATGTCTCTGGTTCAGTACGTAGATTACAACACCACCTTCCCGAAAAAATCTGAACAATCTGAGGCAACAATGCTAAGTACCAAGAGGATCCTTCAAGACACCTCCGCTTAATTGAACAAACTGGCTCATGTGTTATATGACTATTTTCTTCTTGAGGTTGATCTTTTACATGAATTTTTACACAAGAATGATATACATCGTTGCTTTACATAATATCCTCATGATTATGGTAATGTCATTAACTTAATGAGAGAGAGAGAGAGAGAGAGAGAGAGAGAGAGAGAGAGAGAGAGAGAGAGAGAGAGAGAGAGAGAGAGAGAGAGAGAGAGAGAGTGTGTCCCATACTTGTTCTAAACTGGAAGAAATATTAAGAGACGGCTGAACATGGTGGTAAATTACTGAACAGGTAGATGGGGAGAATTAATTAAGATTGAAGCTATAGGTGTGAGAATATTACGTCTGAATTCAGTAATGTGTGTTGGATGAGGCTCACAATATTATTCGTGTAAATCATAAAAAAGAAAGTATCCAAACGGACAAAGTGGAAATTAATATGTCATGGAATATAGTCGACAACGAGTGAAGCAGAGGTTATGGATGAAATAGTAAAACGAGAAAGTAATAATGATCTGTATTTTGACAACCAAATCACAGGACAAAATTCTAGGATATTGGTGATACGACTACATTTTTACTTACTCATGTATGTACATATGTAGTAATATTCAGCTGTATTTTATTTTCATCCTTTATTTAATTATATGTGCATTCAATCTAAAACGAGTTCTCATCAAAGTAAAGAAATTAATAGAATAAAAGATAAAGATAACTTTGAACATTACCAATGAGAGAGACAGTGTGTGTGTGTGTGTGTCTGTGTCTGTGTATGTGTATCTGTGTGTCTGTATCTGTGTGTCTGTATCTGTGTGTGTGTGTCTGTGTGTCTGTGTGTCTGTGTCTGTGTGTCTGTGTCTGTGTCTGTGTCTGTGTCTGTGTCTGTGTGTGTGTGTGTGTGTGTGTGTGTGTGTGTGTGTGTGTGTGTGTGTGTGTGTGTGTGTGTGTGTGTGTGTGTGTGTGTGTGTGTGTGAATTATGGTGGCGGTGAGGGCCACTCCGCTACAGGTGTTACCATCTCACACTAACAGGAGGAGATTCTCACCTTATCTTCTCTACGTAACAAATCAACCAAGGGAGCTTATATTACGTATATACAACGTTATCTGAAGGTGCATCCATCTGTTGTGTTTGATGTATCTTTGATTATGATGATATGATAAAAGAGTACACAAGAATGCAAAGTACAAAGGAAGAAAAGACACCAACAGTTCTACTGGACCAAACGGGGCTGTCCGTGTGGCTATACTACTACTTTAATATCTACTTGATAGAGATAAAAAGACTGAAAAGTGGAAGGCTCCTCCCCACCCACCCTTCCTTCTAGCAGAAGTTGGATGGAAGTGAAAACAATACCATGTACTACAGGTATAGATTGATAAGATAACAGGAGTGATGTACGGCAATTACTAACCTAAAAGAAAAAGATTACGCAAGAATGCAACACTCGAGTTGGTGAACTGATGCTAAGTGCTTATCAAAAAAAGTTTTAAACGATTCAATTGTGTTAACTTTTAACTATTTGGTGGAAAAGAATTTCAAATATTCACGAGTGTATTAAAGAAAAAAAGCTTCGCTTTTGATCAAAAACCAATTATTTTGAAGTCATTGTTACGAGTGGTACTTGTAAAATCGGTAATTACATAGTCATTTGTGTTAATATTGTCAAAGCCACGGAAAACTATGATATTTTTTTTAACATTAAATTGGTACAGGCTAAGGGCAAACACAAATAGATAAAAAAAAAATCCTGCTTGTCGCCAAACCCTGTACAAAGGACAGTAAGAGAAAAAGAGGCAAGGGATGGAGGTTCAATTTAGTGTGAGAAGTGTCTTGACACTCCTCTTTTGAAAGAGTTTAAGTCATAGGCAGGTGGAAAAACAGACAAAGGAAGAGAGTTCCAGAGTTTACCAGTGTAAGGGATGAAAGAGTGAAGATACTGGTTAACTCTTGCATTAGAACGATGGACATAATAGGGATTAGAAAAAGTAGAAAGTTTTATGCAGCGAGGCCGCAGAAGGGCTAGAGGCATGCAGTTAGCAAGTTCAGAAGAGCAATCAGCATGAAAATAGCAGTAGAAAGGAGATAAAGATGCAACATTGCAGACTAGGAGCGCTATAATCAAAGACGGAATAGATAGCATGTTTGTAGAAGGTGCACTTGACAGTAAAGGAGGCACCTGTGTCATTGTAGTGGATGTACTTGAGGATACGGATGCAAGTAACAATGCCTCAGGTACTGCACATGCTGCTTGAAGCTCCACTTATATAAGCTAGCTATATATATATATATATATATATATATATATATATATATATATATATATATATATATATATATATATAATATTGTTACGTCATACTCCTGGCCTACAAAATGGCCGATCCGTGATTTACAACCAAGTAGTCCGGGAGCCAAACCCTAAATTTCAGTGAAGCCGATTTTGTCGGATAAAGTTTGTTTCTCACTTGTTTTTGGTAGTCTAGGGCATGCTTATCATGAATTAGGGGGGTGACAGTTGATATCTGTTGGACAACTCATGATATTAACCCCTTTCTATCGGATACAGCCAAATTCTGAAATACTTCAGATTCCTCTGTTTTTTCACCTAAGTATGCTGAACAAACCTGAAATATGCTTATATTTTGCAATAATTAATGTTGAAGAGAATGTCAAAATCATTTTGGAGCATAATATTGCCAATTAACCCTTCCCCATCAAATGTTTGGCATGCGGGCTGGGCGTTGGTCATGAAAGAATGATGGCTTCCATTTTTGTTTTGCCCCTGTCTTAGAAATTAGTCTAGGGCCTTGTTACTGAAAAACACTTCAGAGGGCACTACAGTCACTATTGTTTTAGGCACATGGGCACATGGGATATGGAATGGACTGTGGTCCAACCAGTTCATCGAGTCTACTTTCATGAGATACGGTCATAGTGCTGGTGGGATAATTGGAATAACCCTGAAGTCGAATGCTCTGAAAGTCTGGGCACTGAGCCGCCATATTTGCTGCAAGGTTGTGTCGGACCTGATGGAATTAGAAGAAGGGGAGACTGATGCTACCAGACTACACCTGCATCACAAGGAGGAATCGAAGGCTAGAATAGGAGCTGATGCCACGGACAGAGCTGGTCTCCGTCAGAAACTTGAGACATGCATTGATCCTATGAATCCCAAGGACCATCATGAAGGGAGTCTTGTCAACACTGTCAGTGGAAAGCTAGCGCCAGGATCTGTAAATGTTGATAATGCCATCGTGATTGGAGAGGCAATGTTAAAAGACTTTGAGAACACATTACCGGAGGGATTTTACAGTACCATCTCTAAGAAGGTAGAGAAAATGTCAGCATCCAGCAAATCTGTGAAGATTGGTGACTCCAAGGTTTATGACCTGAATGCCATCTATTCAAGGGTCATTGCATTATTAGCCAGTAACAGAGATGTTGATATGAAGGAGGTATTTGCCTATGAGCTTGCACCTGTTCCAACTTCCATGTTTACGAAGGGTGGAATGAGGATTTGTAAAGCCATGTCCAGCATGAAGAATTCGCTACAAGTTGAAGTTTCTCGAAGAACCTCTGGTAAGGCAGATTTCACTATCATAGATGAGTCAGCCCTTTTATGGACTATACATTGGCCAGCAGATGGAAAAGTGGAAGACTTCATCGTTAATGTAAAGAGTCGTTTAACTTCCTACCTAACCAACAGTGATGTCTACCTCATCTTTGATAGGTACCATGAGTACAGCATTAAGTCTACCACGCGAGATGGCAGAGAGACAGGGGTTAGCAGAAAACACCAACTCAATCGGACTACAAAGCTACCAGCTCAGAAGGTCGTCTTGTCTTCTGTTGAAAACAAGAAGCAACTCATACGTCTCATCTTCGATAAACTCATCCGAGACCGGCTTTACCACCAGGAGAGTACACAAAGGCACAAGTTGGTTGTGACTAGAGAGGACCCTTGCCCTATTGAAGTCAGCATGGAAGAAAAGAGAAGCCGGTTTGATCTGGAGACCCAACATGAAGAGGCCGACATCATTAGTATCCATCAAGTCCTGTATTGTGCTGAACAGGCCCGCAAAATTGCTGTTACTTCGGATGATACAGACGTCTTTGTATTGCTACTACATCACTACCAAATGGCAGGGATGCAAATGCCAATGACTATGGAATCTCCAAGCAAGGAAAGGGCAATACTTGACATCAAAGCAACGTTGGCAAAGCATCAGAAAGTGATGAAGAACCTGCTACCTGCCCATGCTATATCAGGGTGTGATACAGTGGTGTGTTACTCGAACATTGGAAAGGGCACAGTGATCAAGATCCTGAAAGATGACAGATATGACTTATCAGCTATCGGAAATGTTGATGCTCCACTAGAGAAAGTCATTGATCAAGCCACTTGCTTTGTTTCGGCATGCTATGGGATGAAGGACAGCACAGACATGTCCCATACAAGGCTGCTTGTATGGGGTAAGAAGAATGGGAAGGGTCATTCGTCTTCCCCAGATTTGCGTGCTCCTCCACCAACGAGGGAAGCTTTCATTGAAAATGTGAAGCGGGTCCATTTTCAGACAGTTCTATGGTGAAATCCTGGTTCCGACTCTCCACCACTCAACCCAGAAAACTTTGGATGGAAAAAAGACACAATAAATAAATCACTCTGCCCAACTGCTCTTCCAGAGAACGCTAAACCTGCTCCGGATTTCATATTGGAAATTATCAAGTGCGGCTGCAAAAGCCAGCCCCTTTGTAGTGCCAAACGATGCAGTTGTAGGGATAAAGGCTTACCTTGCACAATGTTTTGTGTTTGCTTCAGTGTAGGATACTCCAGGACCACAGTAACCTCAACTAGCCATTGCGGTGTCATTAAACTCTGAATGCCATTTCACTGTCCACAATCTGCCAGTTTTGTGAGTATGCTTTGTTCACTTGCTCACTTCCAAGGTTTTTAAAGTGAGACATTGTAGGCCTAGTGAATATATAATACATAGCCTACGATTGCTAGATTTCTGGGCTTTGACAAATAGGTAGAAACATCATATTACTGTCTTCTACATTTTGCATTATTCTTTCCTCTTTACTTTGGGTATTCGAAGTCATGCTGACAGAATTATGATAATTTGCTTTGTAACAATGGCCAAAAAAGGGTTAATTTTTTTCTATTGGGATTCATATGTCCTCTAGTATTAAGCACTGTATAAATAAATATTAAGTTTCACAAAATTGATGTGTTTCATGTGAATTAATACCATGGAATCATAGGATGATTTGGGCGTGTCGGACATGAAGGGGATAATATCTAAAATTACCCAAAGGGTATCAACTGTCACCCCCTGATTCATGATAAGCATGCCCCAGACTACCAGAAACAAGAGAGAAAAAAAACTTTATCCGACAAAACCAGCTTCACCCTTGTGGCTCCTGAACTAAAGGGGACACAAGGCAGGGCAAGGCAACGAGAACAATAGTCTCACAAGTTACCCCTTATACTAGTGCGACGGAAGGAGAGGTGTACTGCGCATTAAAGCCACAATTCAATGGAAAACTAGACACCCCTGACCTCTCCCCTCTTCTTTGACACAACAGGAAAAGAAATAATACAGCAGCAGTGGGGTGTGAAAACACTGCTACCAGGTTCGACACGAGGCCACCCTATTACCATACGGCGGAACTCGATAACTTACAATAGCCACAACTCTGGGATGTAGATGTTGGGCTCTGGTGGAAGGGCACAGTCGCCACGACGGCCCTCAAGACTGGTATACCTAGAGACAATAACACAATATCAGCAAAGACCTCAAAAGGTGGTTGGAGCTTTACCCCCTTTTCACACGAGGACACTGGTGTCCTCGTGTATCCAGCATCGGTTGCCTGGTTCAAATTGGTGCCGGACAATTAGTATCTCATCGACACTAGTTGCACAGTGTGTGTGTGTGTGTGTGTGTGTGTGTGTGTATATATATATATATATATATATATATATATATATATATATATATGTGTGTGTGTGTGTGTGTGTGTGTGTGTGTGTGTGTGTGTGTATATATATATATATATATATATATATATATATATATATATATATATATATATATATATATATATATATATATAGTGTCACGCATCCAGAAGGCCAACAAGTTTCAGCCTGGTAGAGGGGTATACGGGGAGAGCGAGATAGAGGCAAGGGAGGGGGGGGGAGAGAGAGAGAGAGAGAGAGAGAGAGAGAGAGAGAGAGAGAGAGAGAGAGAGAGAGAGAGAGAGAGAGAGAGAGAGAGAGAGAGAGAGAGAGAGAGAGAGAGAGAGAGAGAGAGAGAGAGATTGATATTTCATTGACCCATTAACATACATTAGATTAATTTTTAATAATAATAAAGTGAAGTCACTGGTCCATTGAACAAAAGCTCTCCTATGGACCTAATGCTTAGATACAATAATGTTACGAGCATACCCGTTATGTAGGCCTACCGCGGCTGTACAGTAAAACAAATATAATGAAGATTTGCATCCTTCAACAATCATGGTTGAAACAACAGAATAATCTTGAATGATTCCCTATCATTATGCATACAATTTGCATTGGGATAACGCAGCATCCAGTAAGAGTTACTAGTAGTTTTGAAATAACTTTTGTTTCATCTGTTGTTTAAAACCGTTCCGTGGGACAGTGTTTTTAATGTGTAAGTTTAGCACCTCTAAAAATGACACTTTGTTGTGCGTGTGAAGTTCTGCATAAAGGGAGTGTGAGGTCATTTGCTCTTCTGGTTAGAATAGTGTGTGTTGTGTTGGAAGCCACAGTCTACTGAAAATGTGCATAAAACACCATGTACGAATAGACCAGTAACTTAAATTCTTTAAATAGGGAACTTGTATGGTCATACCGCTGTTTACTAAATATGGTACGTAGCAGCTTTTTTTGACAGACAAAAAGACTGTCAAGGAACGTCTTGTACGCTCCTCCCCACAATGCAGAACAATATAGGAAATGTGGATAAACTAGTGATAAATATATATGTCTTAGACAGTCAGTGTTCATTGAATGTCGAATTTTGTATATTATACCGGTCAATTTAGAAATTTTAGATTTAATGTCATGTATTTGTGATTTCCAAACTAAATTGCAATCAATGGTAATTCCAAGAAATTTAACTTCACAAAGTTGGTGAATAGGAAGGTTGCCAATTATTATATTGATAGGAGGTGGATGAGACATTAATGAATGTGATACCATAAAGTGTGTTTTGTTTAAATTCAAGGTTAATTTGTTACTCTTTATCCAGTTAGATACATTTACAAGTTCCCTATTTAATATAAATTCAATATCATTAAGATTTCCTCCCTGGAGTAAAATGGTCGTATCATCGGCGAAAAGTAGAAATTTTTGTAAATCACTACTGCGAGTTATATCATTAATATAAATTCAAAATAAAATTGGCCCTAGGACTGATCCTTGTGGCACTCCATGATTTAGAACTCTGAGCGATGAATATGTGTTATGAACAAGTGTGTATTGTTTTCTGTGGCTTAGATAACTATTGAACCAATTATAGGCAGAACCACGAATTCCATAAACTAATAATTTATCTAACAAAATTGAATGAGAAATAGTATCAAATGCTTTACTTAGATCACAAAAAACTGAAACTTAGAACATCTTATTGTCAACTGTGTTGTATATATTATGGCATAAGTGATGAATTGCTAGTTCAGTGAAGTATTTAGATCGAAACCCATACTGAGCATCAGTTAACAATGAATTTTGTATAAAGTAGTCTAGTAGTCTCTTGGCAATTATTTTCTCAAATTTTACTGAAAACAGGCAAGATTGATATGGCTCTGTAGTTATTGCAATTGTTTTTGTCATCCTTTTTGTATACTGGAACCACTCTAGCAATTTGAAGTTGTTTAGGAAAGATTCCATTTCGAAAAGAGCTATTAATAATACTATATTCAAGAAATGGAGAAATGATATTACTACACTTTTTAACAATTTTTGTGTTGACTTCATTATGACCTTTGAGAGTGTTGATTGCAGTTTTGATTTCTGTGGTTGTTGTTGGCCGCAGGTAAAATGAGAACGGAACAGTTTCTGGTAAGTAATCATTGAATGGAATAATGGTTGGTTGTACATCCTGTGCTAACCTATCACCGACTTTGGAGAAATATTCATTGAATTCTTCTGCTATATCTTGGTTATTAGATGTTGTTTTATCCTGGAAAGTGATGGATGTAGGTCGTTTAGCTTTGTTTTTCTCCATAATACGATTTATAAAATCCCGGGTCTTTTTGGCATCAGTAGTATGTTCTTTCAGATATGATTGATGATATTTCTCCTTAGCTGCTCTTATTAGTGATGTTAGTGTGTTTCTATAATTTTTGAATATATTGCCATAGGTGAGTGGCCACTTAGCATACAATGCCTGCAATTTATTTCGGTGCTTAATACAATTTTTTGTATGGCTCGAGTTAAGTAAGGCTTACCAGCGTGTTTGTCTTTAATTGTTATTACTTTTATAGGAAAATGTTTGTCGTAAAGTGTTTGTATCATTAGCATGATATTGTCTATTTTAAATGAAGCGTGGCCCTTATTATTTTTGGAAATGTGAAATTATTTATTGGTTCCTTTTTGGTGCGCTTCTGGAGGTGAGTTTGTTTTCCGTTTTCTGTGTCATTCACGCCAAGGCGGGCTGCCGTGAGGGCATGTGTTGGAAGCTGCCCAGATGTAACATTTTGTATTTGTTCGCCTTCCTACATAGTATGTTTATATTTATATAGAGTTGTGTTTAGTAGGTTAGGAAATGTTGATCCTGATCCTGAATTGATATACATTTATAAGTGATATTTTGGTTTTTATGTCCTCTGCTCTCTGTGTTATAGTATTTAGAATGGGGTTTTTTTCAGAGGCAGTGCATTGGTGTTTATTGGATAGGAATGTACGATATGTTTTCCCGGTGTCATAGGAAATTCAGACTCCCAGAAAGAAATGTATCCCCTTCAGCTGCCAGACGTAGCGTAGCTCATCCCGCGCTGCTCACTGGACTCGCTACTCAGTAGTGCTCTAAACTTGTAGTAGTGAGCGTCGCGCATTATTGCTCTTGAAAGGCACTTTTATAAAGATTGAAATGGATTCATACATCACGTAAGTACTTCTAATAGCGAAAATGCAAATTATACTGTCTATATCTATTGCAAATATTAGATTCCAAGTGTAACACTCCGTTTTTTTTGGTTTTGGTGTGATAAAACTGTTTATTATTTCTCAAATATCATTCGGGTGAGGGTCGAAGGAGTAGTACTTGCAATATTTTGTTATTCCCTAACCATCATGGGATAAGGGGTTAAGTAGGCAATAAGGGGAAAGAGTAAAGGGTTGTTTAATTATTTTTTTTTATTAAGTAGGGGAGTTTAATCATCGCCTCAAATCAAAGTCTTATAAAATCCACCTGTGAAGAGGAGAACGAATGAATCAAATATCTATCAGGAAAATCCTACGTATATTCACTAACCTGCGTTCCATAATCCAGATCATTTTTCTTCACTTACGGTGGAATATTTTGAGGAAAGATATTATTCTCACGTAGGGGAAAATATGAATAGTTCCAATAATGACCTCCTATTAAACTTGTTTCATAAAGGAAGGATAGTTGAAACCGAAAAATAATATTATAATAATTCTAATTAAAAATAAGAATTAAGGAAATGAATAATGTATCAGGCAAAGTTAGATTATAGTTATAATTATTCAGAACCTATGTTCCTAGAGGCGTCTGGCAATCCAGGAGAGTTTTATTCGAGGGTTGAAGCGAAAGCTCTTCCCACTCGCCTGCTACTCTCCGACATCTCAGGTGAGAGAGTTATTATAGCTATTGAAGATACAGTGATAGCTATGTAAAGTCAGTAAGGTGTGTGATATTATATATATGTATGTATATATATATCTTTGACATTACTAGGAGTGTGATCAAGTGTAGGGAAAGTTAATATTATATGGGTGTTAGGTTGGAAGTTAATGTGTTTTTTTGTTTTCTCCCCACTCGCCTGCTACTCTCCGACATCTCAGCCTGGTGTTACAAATTCGTCATATGGCAAGTGAATCTAGGTCAATGCCAAGTCAAAGTATCAAGGGAGTCTAGCTTGTTAGGGAAATTAGGTAGGATGTATAACATGTGATGTCAGAACGAGTGAAGTGGTGCCATGTGCTTATGTTGTAAAGGGTCCAGTGAATAGTTCCTCGCGTTTCTATCGTTATTTTCGTTTCTCGGATTCGAAGGAATATTCCATCCGAGACGTAAGCTAAGGAAGTCGATTTGAAGTGGTCAAGTGTCCACCCATCTGAAGTGTTCACCCATCTGAAGTGTCCATATCGTGTGTTTCTTTCTGTGTTTTTGTTTTGCACAAGTTATCCTGTATGTCACCTTGTCTTCGTTTTTAGACTCGAAGGAATATTCACTCTAAGACGTTAGATAAAGGATCAGGGGTAACTTGGGCCGTTTAGTTAACTAAGCAGTGGGTATATTTTTATACCAGTTAGCCCTTAATTAATCTCAAATGACCAAGTGATATACAAGTGATATATAAGTGATATGTAAGTGTCCAAAAAAGTACTACATACTTCAGCATTCAATAAATACTATTGTTTTGATACTTCCACTGCAAATATTATTATCCTGAACACCCTACCCCCTAAACGACGCAAGGAAAGTGATACCGAACCCTATTTTTTTTCCTTTGTTTTTGTGTTAATGCTGGTAGGTATTACACTATTACAAGCACCTTGTGTGGTTGTTTTGGTGGTAATATTTACAAGTATTACACAAGCAAGAAATATCATTCATGTTTTTGAAAGGTTTAGTTATTTGTCCAATAAAATTCAGTTGATTATTCAATATTCAGTAATCAGCAGGTCAAGCATTACACTGATCCCTACCAGTTGGCATATACTAGTAACATGTGTTGAGGATGCTTCTTTGTGTTTAATAGATTGTTCTAAAATTTCTAGATAAACCAAACAAATTCAATACAAAACATTTTGCTAAGATACTCTTCGTGGATTTTTCGAGTGCATTTAACACGATCCAGCCACACATAATGATGCAAAAGATGATAAACATGAATGTAAACTCAAAAATAGTTGTCACAAAATCAAAAGTCGTAGTCTCGAACACAGGAGCTCCACACGGTTGTGTCTTATCTCCTATTTTATTCACTCTGTATACCAGTGATTGTCGCTGCCAGGCCATTAATTCTAAACTATTTAAGTACGTTGATGATACTACCCTTGTAAGTTTGTGTATAAATTATGACAGTAGTTTCAGAGAAGTGCAACGTTTCAATACCTGGTGCGGCGAGCATTATCTACAGCTTAACGTCAAGAAAACCAAAGAAATGGTAGTAGACTTTAGTACATTACCAATTATCCACCCAACCCTATATATATTGTTGCGGCGACGCATTTAGCATGCATTTAGTGTTGTGTAAATAGTTATTGTAAGTGTAGTTTGTGTGGAGGCAGGGAGCGTTGGGTCACCCAGGCCTCCCGTATCTTGACAGGTGTCAAGATACGGTACCCTATGTATCTGTGTTTTCGGCGATACGTAGTGGTGGTGGGGTGGGTTTAGGAGACGTGGCTGGTTGTTGGCTAGAGAAGGGAGGAGAAGGAGTGGGAGAGTGAGAGAGCGAGGAGTGTGAGAGGGACACGGCGGTGGAAGGCCGATCCTGGGCGAGTGAAGGGCAGGGCCTTGGATGGAAGTGGACAGGGTGGCCGGAGAAATGGCATCCCTGGCTTCCTTAGGCCTGTCCTCACTAAGGGAGTGGCTGACTGGCTGTGTGGAGGTTGTTGTGTGCATCCTGGGCGAGTGAAGGGCAGGGCCTTGGATGGAAGTGGACAGGGTGGCCGGAGAAATGGCATCCCTGGCTTCCTTAGGCCTGTCCTCACTAAGGGAGTGGCTGACTGGCTGTGTGGAGGTTGTTGTGTGCATCCTGGGCGAGTGAAGGGCAGGGCCTTGGATGGAAGTGGACAGGGTGGGTAGCTGTTGCCTTCAGGCAGCAGAAGGTTAAGCTCAATGAGCTGCAGAACCTCCAGATACCCTAAATTCTTTGTAACAGCTAGCATAAGACTGTTGAATGAGCGATACCCAAGTCCTAGATAGTAATGTGATGTCATTTGGGAGCCTGAACATTTACTGGCTGTGGTATGTCTGTTAGAATGCTGATGTATTGTATTGTATTTTAGTGTATTGTATGTATGCTTATTTTGTTTTATAGGACACACAAAGCAAATTTTTATGTAATTTACATAAACAATAAAATATTATTATCATTATTATTATTATTATTATCTTACATGTATGTATTCTTCACTCTACAGTCCAATGGTATCTCCGGATAAGTATGAGGAAACCTGCAGAAGACGGTTTACTAAAAACAACATCCAGTACGAGAGGATTATTACTTATCAAGTTACTGGGAAGCATGCCTCTAACCTCTCACGTAACGACAAGCAGCAAGTCCGGAAACAGTCTTCTCTGTTTTATTGGGATCCAGCTAGTAAGTACTATTACATAGCATAAATTATTAGCGGTACGAGAAACTTTTTGCATTGTCACGGTGAATGGGTTAAAGGTATTATTTTACATCTTCACCTGAATGCTCTAGATGATTCAGAGTTGTAATTTTACATTATCTGATTATCATTATCAACTATATGAATATATTCAGACCAACAACTTGCTATGTGACCTTCAATCAGGCTTTAGATCATATTCTACTGAAACATGTTTAATCTATCTTAATGACTATCTTCAAGAAGAAATTGATAAAGGATATTATTGTAGCATGACTCTTAGATTTACAAAAAAACATTTGACACAATTAATCACAACATTCTGTTAGACAAACTGAAAGTAATAGGATGTAATAGCTGTGATGTATGACCTTGTATATCTTCCAAATAAAACAATCAATCAATCTTCAATACCATTGTGAAATTTGTTCTTTGTGATGTCAACATGGTTAAAGAAATCCACTAAACACCTTTACTCAATGAATAGATATAATTGTATTCATCATATTATAACTAATAGAGAACATGGCAGCATTTATCAGCATTTATACTAAGACTGACATTCATACTGAGGTGCTAAGTGAATTCTGTTTCACTAATGAAAATATTGAAATATATACAACAAAACTACAAATAGGAAGCACCAACTATGTTCTATCAGTTATCTACAGTACACACCCCACACCAAGCATATCAATGTGGATGAATTCTCAGACATTTTCAATGAACTACTAGCTAATGAAATATTCAGATGTAACTAATCAATTATTCTTGGTGATTTTAATATTAATCTGCTTGAACATACAACACACCAGCCCACAAACATATTCTTAAACTTAATGCAAACCCTCTTCTTGGACAACCCTCTCTCTTAGATCAAATAGGGAGAAATTTTACACCACTTTCTTCATCAGGCATCATCCATTATAGTATGTCAGATCATTTACCTATCATCATTATCATCAGATTTTTTGTAACTTCAAGAATAATATTAAGAAAATTTGGCAAACTATAAATGAGTTAAAAGGTAACACTTGTACAAAAAGCAATCTTACAAGCCTGCAGTACAATAACATTATATTTGATAACCCATTGGACATCTCAGAGGCTTTCAATAATTATTTTTCCAATATTGCACTTGAACTCAACAATAAGCTTCCCAAATCCAACAAAAAACCAAAGCAATTTCTTAAGGAACATTACATAAATTCAATGGTAATTCCGATCATCACTGCATGTGACATGAATAATTTAATCAAGAGATTCAAAAACAGGTTTTCTTGGGTGGAGAAAGATCTTCAATAAGTTCTGTGCTTTAACTTTTAAATACCACTGTACTAATACAACCAGTAAAATCATATATTTGTGTACTCTTAGAGAAATCCATGCATATATAAGATTTTTTATTTTGCTTTCAGGGAAAACCTTGTACTTCACTGGAGGAAAAGATGGCTGCAGGAGAGAGGTAGTACGGAGTCCTGAGGAGCTGACAAGGTTACTACATCTACACCACTCTACTGGAATAGCAGGACATCGTGGATGGAATGCTACGTATTACAGTATTTCCAGGGAGTGTTACTGGAAAGCTATGGTAGCTGACATCAAACACTACGTAAGTATTACACTGTCAGTAGTCTGTTCCATACTATACAGAATCTGTGATCTAATACTTCAGTCATCAAATTTCCATGAAAGCTTAAAAAATAACACATTCAACTTCATCCAGATTGAAACATGCAAGGAGTGCCAGCAGCGTACTTCTCTGAAGACCCAGGCCCCGATAATGACTCCCATAAAAGTGAAAGCACCTTGGGAGCTGGTTGGTATAGACCTGATTGGTAAGAATAAGTTTTGTACTTTGTTATAGTCTGTGCTTGGCAATTTTTTTTATATTACTGAAATGCATCTGCATGTAATTGATGGTGGTTAGACTCACCTTATGATAATAGTATACCTAATTGTATTTTAGTATACCAAATTTGTTATAGTCTGGGCTTGGCAAATGTTTATAATACTGAAAAGCATCTGCATGTAATTGGTGGGGGTTAGACTCGCTTTATGATAATAGTATACCTAATTGTTTTGAGCTTAAAATTATAACTTGTATCTGCACACAGTCCTTTGATTCTGTAACTCACTTATGCTAATGAATATGCTTGGGGCTGTATTAAATGGCAATGTTTTTTTTTTCTCTCTCTCTCTCTCTCTCTCTCTCTCTCTCTCTCTCTCTCTCTCTCTCTCTCTCTCTCTCTCTCTCTCTCTCTCTCTCTCTCTCTCTCTCTCTCTCTCTCTCTCTCTCTCTCTCTCTCTCTCTCTCTCTCTCTCCTCTCTCTCTCTCTCTCTCTCTCTCTCTCTCTCTCTCTCTCTCTCTCTCTCTCTCTCTCTCTCTCTCTCTCTCTCTCTCCTCTCTCTCTCTCTCTCTCTCTCTCTCTCCTCTCTCTCTCTCTCTCTCTCTCTCTCTCTCTCTCTCTCTCTCTCTCTCTCTCTCTCTCTCTCTCTCTCTCTCTCTCTCTCTCTCTCTCTCTCTCTCTCTCTCTCTCCTCTCTCTCTCTCTCTCTCTCTCTCTCTCTCTCTCTCTCTCTCTCCTCTCTCTCTCTCCTCTCTCTCTCTCTCTCTCTCTCTCTCTCTCTCTCCTCTCTCTCTCTCTCTCTCTCTCTCTCTCTCTCTCTCTCTCTCTCCTCTCTCTCTCTCTCTCTCCTCTCTCTCCTCTCTCTCTCTCCTCTCTCTCTCCTCTCTCTCTCTCTCTCTCTCTCTCTCTCTCTCTCTCTCTCTCTCTCTCTCTCTCCTCTCTCTCTCTCTCTCTCTCTCTCTCTCTCTCTCTCTCTCCTCTCTCTCTCTCTCTCTCTCTCTCTCTCTCTCTCTCTCTCTCTCCTCTCTCTCTCTCTCTCTCCTCTCTCTCTCTCTCTCTCTCTCTCTCTCTCTCTCCTCTCTCTCTCTCTCTCTCTCTCTCTCTCTCTCTCTCTCTCTCTCTCTCTCTCTCTCTCTCTCTCTCTCATAATGTTATTTTTATGTAAATATTTTCTTGTATAATCTATTTTTTTTTATGGCTGGAACTTTCACTACTTTGCTGGTCTTGTCAATGCTTTCTGCTTCCAAAAGTGAATCCTCTTTATTAATGGCTGCTTAAATACACACAATTTCCTTTTGCATGTGGTTAATGAGGTCCGCTGTCTAAAAGTGATGATGGGCATAAATTTGTTTGCACCTTCATCGACTACTTCACCAAATTTGTGGATTTTTTTCCACTTAAGGATAAAACTACATGTGGTGTTGCTAAATGCATAAGGTCCTTTATTCACAGGTAAATGATATTTTGGAAATAGTTGACATAAAGTAAGAATTTGTATACATCAAATGCAATTAGTTCGAGAAAAAAAAATTGAATTGGTTTCTGTGCTTCAATATTTACAATGGTTTCAGATGGGGTGCACCTGGTAGGATTCTGTCAGACCAGGGACGAGAGTTTTGTTCATCAGTAAGTATATATATTACAATATTTCACATTTAAACAATAAGTGGGAGTTTCACTTTTTATTTAGCTTTTTCTATAACAAGCAATTTTTCATATTTCAATCTATGATAGCTCTTCAACACTGAATTCTGGGAGTTGAAACTGTTGAGATAGAGAGATCCATTTACGTGCGATCTATTATACGGGTTTTCACTTGAACACGGGCTATTATTCGAGGAAATATGATCTACTTACGCGCTTTCTATTTGCACAACATGAATAGGAACGTAACCCTCGCATGAATAGAGAATTCCCTGTATATTCATTTCATGACAAAAGGTACAAACATATGATCAATCATATTTTCTTTGTTGATAATGTTTCCTGCATATATTTTGAAGGTAAACGAAGACTTGTGCAGCCATTACGGTATAAAGAGGAGCATCACCTCGGCATACCATCCACAGACAAATGGACTGGTGGAACGGATGAATGCAACTTTCCAAACAAGGATTGCAAAACTATCCAATGAAAATGAGGGAAAATGGCCTGAATTCATTGAAGAAGTTGCATATAGTATCCGGACACAACCACAAAAAAGCACTGGGTTCACACCTTTTCATCTGATGTTCAATCGAGAACATCGATCACTTGACCAGGTACTTTTTAATTTGTTTAGTAGGAAGGGGTACAATGGTACTATTCTCTTTTTCTTAAGGTATGAATTGACTTCCAAACAGAAAATGTTCCTGGTATGTACTATTATTAAGTCTCATAATTGCTGCATTACCTTATATTATGATATTAATAGATTTTCAATTGTCAATTTTTCAGGAGATGTTAGAAATTGAGTCGAGCATACTTCAGTTTTCACAAGAAGATGCTTCCACACACTATGTAAGTATAGTATACATCATCACATACAATGCATGTTATCACAATGAAACTCAAAAGAAGAAATGTGAGTGCATTTATTTTTTCTGATAGAACATCATATTACAGGACTTGGATGACTTTTCTGCTGCCTTCTCTACTGCTGAAGAACTCATCAGCTTTGAAGAAGACCAGAAAAATGCATGTGAGGAACTTCAGAGCCCATTTTTACTGACGGCTCCAAATCCGATGCAGGCGTCGGATTTGGAGCCGTCTTCCCTGATTTTACCCGGTGCGGCAGTCTACCCCCCTGTACATCAATTTTTACCGCAGAGCTGTGGACCATTTTAGTAGCGATAAAATCTCTTTTTACCTTGAATGTTGGAGGTTTTGTTATTTTTTCAGACTCCAGAGCAGCTTTGTCAGCCCTTGAGGATTTTAATAACGCACATCCAATAGTCTCAGAAATTTTCAACTGGCTCGTACTAGCAGCCCGTCGTGGGCACAGAATTTCTTTTTGTTGGGTACCAGCCCATGTCTCTGTTAAAGGGAACGAGAAGGCAGATGAGCTAGCTAAGACTGGCGCCTCACGTCAAGTCACTACCTGCCCCGTCCCTCACAGAGACCGGTTTCCCACAATTCGAGCAGCTATTTTTGTAGTTTGGCAAGAGAGATGGAATGCCAATAGAGCTACCTCCAAGATGGGTGCAATTACCGCAAGGGCTGTGAGCCCCTGGTCTTATGCGCACGTCCGAGGCCGCTGCCGTGAGACAGCATTGGCCCGTCTACGGACGGGCCATACCCGCCTCACCCACGGTTTCCTCATGTCCCGGGGAGTTGAGCCCTATTGTGATGATTGCTTAGTTCCCCTGACTGTGCAGCACTTGCTGGTCGAGTGCCCCAGTCTGAGGGAATTGCGAGAGCAGTACCTCGCCCAGTGTCGGGGCAGAGATGGGAGTTTCTCTCTCTCTCTCTTGTGCTGGGGGAGGAGGCACTCTCCCCGGGACATGAAGTGTTAAAATTCCTACAGGAAAGTGACTTTCTCCACCTCCTGTAGATTTATTTTTCTTTTTATGTAGTATTTAAGTAGCTTTTTAATTTTTAGTGTTTTTAGTACGGTGCCAAATGACCTCGATGTTGCGGCACCATGATCTATTGTCACCAATCAATCAATCAATCAATCCCCTTCTAACAATCCTCCACAATCAGTCTTGAAGAGGAAAAAGGCATCCCGATCACCATCCAGTGAGGTGGGGGGTGCCTTGATGCCATCTCAAAGAGAGACGAAGAACTTCACTTCTTACGAAAGAAGTTGGAAGACACCAAGCTGATTGTGGAGGAAAGTCATCTTGAACTGTCACGCCTTCAAATAGAGCTGGCAAAGAGGAAGCTGGAGAGCTATGAGGTCCAGCAAGCTGATGAAGAAGCCCACCATGGAGAGGTCCTTAGCTTGGTTGTGTCAATGTGACCTGTTTTTGGAAGGTGTCAGAGGTCTGACAATTGATAATCATATTGAAAATTCTTATCTTTTATTTTTCTTAATTTGTTGGTTGAAATAATGGTTGTTTTTTATTTCAAAGAATTAAAAAAAAAAATTTAATAAACATGTTTTCTAAGGAAATATACATACTTTAAAGTAAAACTTCCTGTGTGTGACTAGTACCTTCTTTTCTTGCAGATTCTAAATAGAATACAATTGTACTAAAAATTTTAACTTATGAAAATACAATTTTCAGTAGCATGGACAACCTCAAATACTATGATTTACGCTGCTACAGTCTTCTCCCTTCAACACAAAACATCTTCCAGAAAATCATACATCCCTTGGATCAATGCATCAATGAGGAGTGCACTGGCAGACAAGGACAGTGATGAAGGTCCACAGGACACCAGGTGCTTATGGAAATAATCTATTGGCAATTTCAGACCTCCTGGTTTGTCCTCCCACCACATTGTCCCGATGGTCTGGCTCAGAAATGCCTTGGTAGTGGTTCTCCTCCACATTATCAGGGCTTTCCTCCAAAGGCAATTTATTTCGAATTGCAATGTTATGGAGGACAGCAGCTGACGTAATGATATTATTTGCTGTCCCTACATCAGTCCTAATAGTCTTTGAGAGGACAGCAAATCTCCTCTTCAGCACTCCAAAGGCTCGCTCAATGCAATTTCGAGTTGTGACTTGTGCCACATTGAAGCGATGTTGGTGTGGGGTATTTGTGTTGCCATAAGGAGTGAGGAGGTAGCTTCGCAGTGGATAGGCACTATCTCCCAACAGAAAGCCTCGGTACTGTCCATCTTGGAGAGCCTGGCAGAGACGAGATGAATTAAAAATTCTAGAGTCATGTGCACTACCTCCCCAGTTCACCACAAGAGTAGTGAAAACAAGGAAGGCATTACACACGGCCATAACGTTAAGCGCACGGCCATAACGTTAAGCGCAAGGAAGTCTTTGCGACAACGATACAGCTCGGCTTCATCTCCGCCAGGGCTCCTGATGGGTATCAGAGTACCATCAATACAGCCAATGCAGCCCGGCATCTGCGCTATAAAAGTTGAAAAGGCCTGCATCTCAAGATGCTCTTCTGCTGGGGTAGGAAACCTTATGTGCCTTTAAGCTATTTTGGTCATGGCACAGGTTACCCTCCTCACACACCGACACATATCTGCTGTGTCTGCAATTGTTAGCTGCATGTCACCTGTTACTAGGTAACAAAGAGCAGCTGACAATTCCAGTCTTGGAGTGATACGGAGACCTGCCAGAAAAAAAATTTACATAAATTTTTGGTGTACCAAATCTAATTATAATCATTGCATCCTTATATGGAATTAACCTAAAAAGTATATGAGTTTATGTAAGTCCACATCACTGCCTGCCATTTTGAATACTAATGCTATTGATACCTGCTGTTCGGGCTCTTCATATCTACGGTAAAATACAAAATGTTCTTGGCGACTGTATATTGTATTCTGTCAGTGTACGCGGATCTAAACAATCCGCGCACATTGACAGAATTCACTTACCTTAAGCACAGCATGTCATGCAAAGTACAACAC
>JAPQNM010000033.1:4877452-4884952 GCA_029783475.1 Metacarcinus magister
ATGAGAAATTATGAATATAAGATTTTTGTATATAAAATAACAATAGTGTGCCTTACAAGGGCGCAGTTTTCTGTGTGTCGGCGCGCATTTTTAAGGGGACACTGCTACATCACTCCCCCCCTAGTGACGAGGAAGGAGGAACGTTACGCTTTTCTTGATGCGAGGCTGTGGCAAGTCAGGCGCGTCTTGAGTCGTTGCGGGTGTGGCCGTAACACAATGAAGGATATAGGCCGGCTTGACTCGGTTGATGGCTATGACGTATGAGGTGCCATTCTTGTCAATGGTGATGTTCTTCCTGGTCCGGCGCAGGACCTCGAAGGGGCCTTCGTAGGGTTGTTGTAGAGGCCGCTTGACGGCATCTACCCTGACGAAGACGTGGGAGCAGTCGTCGAGGTCCTGGCTGACGAACGTCTTGGTGGGATGAGCGCGAGGTTGCACTGGTTGCAGGCTCCGCATGGACTCCTTGAGGCTGCTGGTGAAGTCTTGAGTGTTGGAAGAAGGGGAGTCAGGCTGGCTGTAAAGGAGTTCGCCTGGCAGTCGGAGATTAGTCCCGTAGACGAGCTCAGCGGATGAGTGGCTGGTCCCGAGGAGGACCAGGGGTAGCGTAGTACACTACTCCTCTCGTGGTTGACCGGAGGCCATGAGAGACGCCTTGAGCTGGTGGTGGAAACGTTCCACCGTAGCATTGGCCTGGGGGTGGTAGCTGGCAGTCCTGAAACGTCGGATTCCTAGGAGGGTCATGACCTTGCTCCACACGCTAGACTTGAACTATGAGCCGCGGTCAGAAGTCAGGCTGAGAGGGACACCGAATCTTGACACCCATGTACTGATGAAGGCGCGGGCGACGGTGTCGGTGGTTATGTCAGTCAGCGGTGTAGCTTCTGGCCAGCACGTGAAGCGGTCAACGCAGGTCAGGACGTACCGGTAACCGTTGGAGTGAGGAAGAGGTCCTACTAGGTCGACGTGAACGTGGTCAAAGCGTGAGGAGACTGGTGTGAAGGTGGCCGGAGAAGAACGTGTGTGGCGCGTCACCTTGGAGGCTTGGCATATGACGCAAGTGCGCGTCCACTGTCTGACGTCCTTGTTAATGCCGTTCCAGATGAATCTGGAGATCATCATCTGCTGTGTAGCTCGAACGCCAGGGTAGGAGAGGTCGTGCAGCTGACGGAAGAGGGGATACCGATGATTCTTCGGCAAGTACGGCCGGAAGGTGTCGGTTGAGACGTCAGCGTAGAGATGCACTTGACTTCCTGGGAGCTGGATTCTCTTCATCGATAATGCTGAGTTTTCCTTTAATTGCTGCAGCTCTTCATCGCCAACCTGATCGGCAGCAATGGCGGCATAGTCGATGAGAGAGGTGGCGCAGATGTTGCGGGACAAGGCATCAGCAGGGGCGTTGTCTTCACCTCTGACGAAGCAGATGTCTGTGGTGAACTGCGATATGAAATCAATGTGGCGTAGCTGTCTCGGCGAGTATGTTGCCTTGTTGTTGATGAAGACGGTCGTCAGTGGCTTGTGATCGGTGTAGATGTGAATTTGGCGTCCTTCGACAAAGTATCTGAAGTGTTTGACTGCCTTGTAGATAGCAAGGAGCTCTCTGTCGAAGGCGCTGTAGTTCCTCTCGGCGTTGTTGAGTTTCTTGGAGAAAAAGGCAATGGGTTTCCATGTCCCCTCAACGTGTTGTTGCAACACAGCTCCAATGCCGATGTCAGAGGTGTCCGTGGTGATGGAGGTAATGGCGTCTGGAGTGGGGAAGTCGAGTGAGGAGACTTCGGTGAGTGCATTCCTAGCTGAGAGGAAAGCGTCGTCGGCTTCGGGGGTCCAGACGAGTGTGATGGACTGACCTCTTTTGGCAGGCTTGACCATGGAATAGAGAGGCTGGAGGAGTGCACAGCGAGGAACAAAGCGGTTGTAGTAGTTTAGCATGCCCAGAAACTGCTTCAGTTGGCGCTGTGTCGTAGGCTTCGGGAACTCCCGTATGGCGTCGCTGCGAGACGAGGTGGGGGTTATGCCCGAAGAGGACACTGTGTGGCCAAGGAAGTCGATAGTGGACACGCCCAACTCTGACTTGTCGACGTTGACTTGGATGCCGTAGTCCTGAAGGCGAGTGAAGACTTGCTCGAGGTGTTGTCGATGCGTGTCTGCGTTAGGACTGGCAATCAGGATGTCGTCGACGTAGGTGAAGCGGAAGGGGAGACTACGCAAAACTTCATCCATGAACCTCTGGAAGGTCTATGCAGAGTTCTTGAGACCGAAAGGCATCCTGGTGTACTCGTACAAGCCAAAGGGTGTAATGATGGCTGTCTTCGGGATGTCCGCAGGTTCGATGGGGATCTGATGGAAGGCCTTGACGAGGTCGATCCTAATGAAGATGGTGGAGCCGTGGAGTTGAGACCGGAATTCCTGGACGTTGGGCACAGGGTAACGGTCCATCTGGGTGCGGGAGTTTAATGCTCTGTAGTCGCCACAGGGCCTGATGTCGCCGTTCTTCTTGGAAACCATGTGGAGAGCTGATGACCAGTTGCTGGAGCTGGGACGAATAATGCCTTGCTACAATAGAGCTTCAAACTCTGCCTTGACCTGTCTGTAGCGTTCTGATGCTAGGCGGCGGGCCTTGGCGTAGACGGGTGGACCGGTCGTCTCTATGCAGTGCGTCACATGGTGTTTAACGGGTTTGGTGGCTGAGTAGGGTTGCGTAAGAGCTGGAAAACCCGAGAGAAGTGACGCGAACTGGTCGTCCCGACGGATGGTGGAGAATCCTGTGCTCTCGCCAGGAGCTGCTGTGCCACGGGTCCAGAGTGAAGTGAGCGGGTCCAGGAGCTTTCGATTTCTCATGGCGACGAGGAGGTCGAAATTTTGCAGGAAATCGGCGCCAAGGATGGGTTGCGAAACTGCTGCAACGTAGGACGTCCAGGTGAACGACCAGCGGAGGTTGAGCTCCAGCTGTAGTGTCTGCCGCTTAAGGACAGGAATCTTCGTGCCATTAGCTGCGTAGAGGTGAGTCGTCGGTGGTAGCGACTTCTGACAGTGTGTGGCAGGCAGGACACTAACTTCGGCGCCGGTGTCGACTAGGAAGGTGGTGCCGGTGAGACGGTCGAACACGTGCAGCAGCTTCGTGGTTGGTTGGCGGATGTTGTGCGCCATCAGCACCCGCCGGTCCCGTTTAACGGCTGGCCATGAAAAGTACACGGCTTGGTGCACTTGATGGCATTACTCCCGAAGCGGTTGTGGTAGTAACATACGCCAGGAGTGCGTGCAGGCCTGTCCCTCAACCTGGAGCGTTGGCGGAAGCGTCGTGGTGACGGGGAACGTGGCGACCAAGAGCGTTGGCGTATAGAGTCGCTGAGTCGCTCCTCCAACGCGTTCACCTTTAGAGTTAGCTGTGATATTAGGTGAGCTAACTGCTGCGTGTTGGATGTCGAAGTGACGTTGGCGACGGATGTAAGAGGCTCAGCTGGGATGGAGGCCATGTAGTCGTCCGCCAGCTGGTCAAGGTCATTCAGCGGCAGCTTATCCTTAACGCTGAAGAGGTTGTGTTGGAGGGCTGGAGGCAGCCGTTGGTAGAAGAGGTGGGTGAACAGGGTTTTGTCGAAGGAATCGAACCTGTCACCCAGAAGCCTCTTCATACGACGGAGGAGGTCAGACGGCTTCTCGTTCCCAAGCTCTTCCTTCGACAGCAGCGCCTGAAGGCGAGTGGAAACTGAAGACTCTAGGCGGGCAAGGACGGCTTTCTTGAGGTCTTCGTAAGGCGTGTTGGAGGAAGAAGCGCTGGCGATGGTGTCTGAGACTTGGGAGACTACATCAGGCGGCAGGAAGGTACAGGCGTGGCTGAACTTGGTAAGACGGGTGTTAATGTTATGTGCCTCGAGGATGGTAAGCCAGAGGTGTGGGTCATGGCTAGTGAAGGCAGGCGCGTGGAAGGCGGCGGCGGCCTGTGGGGAGCCTGGGTTTACCATCCTGGTGTCGTGTGGTGCTCGTGTGGGGCCGGACTGGCTGTGGGTAGGTGGCGGTGGTGGGGATGATAACGCACCGCGAGACAAGGTGAGAAGAACCTTGTCACGGAGGCGTTGACTGCGTCGGGAAAGGCCTCCTGGGCGCGAGAAAAGACGCCGGCAAGGCAGTCGAGGGCCGGGAGCCACGGTGGTGATGGTTAGTCACAACCGGACGGTCGCGTGAACGCACACTGTCACACGAGGATAAGGTATAGGGAGACACTATCACCGCACACTCAGTTACTGGGGTTACACCCTGGGCACTGTTACAAATATCGCAGACACTGTCACGGATATCGCGGGCACTGTCACGAGTATCGCAGACACTGTTACGGATATCGCGGGCACTGTCACGGGTATCGCAGGCACTGTTACGGATATCGCGGGCGCTGTCACGGGTATCGCAGGCACTGTTACGGATATTGCGGGCACTGTTATGGATATCGTAGGCACTGTTACGGATATCGCAGGCACTGTTACATATATCGTGATAACTGTTACGGATATCGCGGGCACTGAGGTCACTGTAGGTATCCAGGGGCAGAGGTGTGCACACTGTAAGGGATCCAGTGAGTGAGTACGCTTTAAGGAAGAGGTGTGGGCAGCGCCTCCGTCAGGACAAAGGCGGCTTGGACGGTGCCTTGTGCAGGAGGAAGGCAGCGTGGTGGGTGCCTTTTGTAGGAGGAAGGCAGCGTGGTTAGTGCCTTCTGTAGGAGGAAGGCGGCCTGGAAGCACCTTCAGCAGGAGGGGCGGCGTGGTTGGCGCCGTCAGCAGGGGGAAGGCGGTCTGGCAGTGCCTTCTGCAGGACAGGCGGCGTGGTTGGCGCCTTCAGTAGGGGGAAGGCGGTCTGGCAGCGCCTTCTGCAGGACAGGCGGCGTGGTTGGCGCCTTCAGCAGGGGGAGGCGGCGTGGGTGGCCTGTCGACTCCGGTGGTCACCAGTTGTAGTGGCAAAATGGCACGAACCATTCAGTTGCCAGATGGAAGGCTAGACCAGGAGGTTATCCTGGCAGTGTCAGTCCTTTAAAGCCTTCGGACAGGTGGTTTGACAAAATGGCGCGAACCATTCAGTTGTCAGATGGAAGGCTAAACCAGGATGTGTATCCAGGCTGTATTGAGTCCACTAAAGCCTTCATTGTAAGAGGAAGAGGATAGAAATAATCCAACTCCACTCTTGTCTTGTAGAAGCAAAGATACAATTATGTGATGTTGTTTATGTGATGATATGAATGGTAGTGTAGATGGAGTAATGAAAGTGTGTGTAGAAAGAATGTAATATATAAGTGTATGTATGTGTATGTACAGGAGTGTGTTGTATGGTGTATATATATGAGAAATTATGAATATAAGATTTTTGTATATAAAATAAAATAGTGTGCCTTACAATGGCGCAGTTTTCTATGTGTCGGCGTGAATTTTTTAAGGGGACACTGCTACAACACTGCAGCATCACATGCAGGAGACACTGCAGCATCACGTGCAGGAGAGATTGCAGCATCACATGCAGGAGACACTGCAGCAGCACATGCAGGAGACACTGCAGCATCACATGCATGAGACACTGCAGCATCATGTGCAGGAGACACTGCACGTGGTGCAGAAAATGTTTTGCCTGCTTCACTTCTACAAATATCTGAAACATTTTAAAAGTATCATGACACTGCTATGTATTAGTTATTCATATATATATATATATATATATATATATATATATATATATATATATATATATATATATATATATATATATATATATATACATTAGCAATGTCCCATTTCAGTATATAATGATGATGATTAATAAGTTGTTGACATTATTGATATAATGCCTGAAAAGCTATTCTAGTTGCATTAGTAAAATACAAGAAATACACAACAAAAATGAAACAACCCAATTATTTGCACTGTACTGTACAGTATACGGTTCCATGTCAGTGACGCAGTGGTGCAGTGGTCAGCGTTCGGGCATGGGAGCCTAGGTTCCCGGGTTTGAATCCCCGATATCCGCTGACCACTTTTCAATATTTGATATCACCGCCGAGTGGCCAAAGACTACCCAAATTGCTGCCATACTGTCCTCAGACGGGACTTACAACGTTAATATGCATCTGAGGCTGTAGCAGTAATAAGCGCCTCACTCGTTCTCAACATATTAAAGAGAGAACTTAATCATTCGAGGCGTCACTATAAAAAAAAAATTCTAAAAAAACTTACACCAAATAACAGACGAGGAGAGTCCATTTGTGCCTCCATATGCCTACTGGTGCCAATGGTTAATGATATAGAAAAAAGAAAAAAAAAGTTCAACCCTTGGTCAACCCAACCCCGGTCAACTCAACCCCGGTCAACTCACCCCCTTTTAACTCAACCCCGGTCAACTCAACCCCTGTCAACTCAACCCCTGTCAACTCAAACCATGGTCAATTCAACCCCGGTCAATTCAACCCCTGTCAATTCAACCCCGGTCAATTCAACTCCGGTCAACTAAACCCCGGTCAACTCAACCACGGTCAACTCAATCCCGGTCAATTCAACCCCGGTCAACTCAATCCATGGTCAACTCAACCCCGGTTAACTCAGCCCCGGTCAACTCAACCCCGGTCAACTCAACCCCGGTCAGCTCAACCCCGGTCAACTCAACCCTGGTCAACTCAACCCAGGTCAACTTAACCCCGGTCAACTCAACCACGGTCAACTCAATCCCGGTCAATTCAACCCCGGTCAACTCAACCCATGGTCAACTCAACCCCGGTTAATTCAGCCACGGTCAACTCAACCCCGGTCAACTCAACCCCGGTCAACTCAACCCCGGTCAACTCAACCCTGGTCAACTCAACCCAGGTCAACTTAACCCCGGTCAACTCAACCACGGTCAACTCAATCCCGGTCAATTCAACCCCGGTCAACTCAACCCATGGTCAACTCAACCCCGGTTAATTCAGCCACGGTCAACTCAACCCCGGTCAACTCAACCCCGGTCAACTCAACCCCGGTCAACTCAACCCCGGTCAACTCAACCCCGGTCAACTTAACCCCGGTTAACTCAACCCCGGTCAACTCCACCCCGGTCAACTCAACCCAGGTCAACGCAACCCATGGTCAACTCAACCCCGGTCAACTCAACCCCGGTCAATTCAACCCCAGTCAATTCAACCCCGGTCAACTCAACCCCAGTCAACTCAACCCATTGTCAACTCAACCCCGGTCAAAGCAACCCCGGTCAATTCAACTCTGGTCAACTCAACCCCGGTCAACTCATCCCCGATCAACTCATCCCCGGTCAACTCAACCCCGGTCAACTCAACCCATGGTCAACTTAACCCCGGTCAATTCAACCCAAGTCAATTCAACCCTGGTCAACTCAACCCTGGTCAACTCAACCCTGGTACACTCAACCCCCGCCAGTGATGTAGCATGACTCTGCCTCGTGATTGGCTAATACACTCGCTCTCCACACCATCCTGCCTCGTCCCCCCAACCCACACTTTCTCTCCCGCTCGCCTCCATGCCT
>JAPQNM010000033.1:4889952-4892452 GCA_029783475.1 Metacarcinus magister
GAAGTCCTGTAGCGGCGGATGCCGAGCAGGGTCATGACCTTGTTCCACACGTTGGCCTCGAACTGGCCGCCACGGTCTGGGGTGAGGCTGAAAAGAACACCGAACCTGGAGACCCAAGTACCGATGAAAGCGTGGGCGACGGTGTCCGTTGTGATGTCAGCGATGGGGGCGGCTTCGGCCCAACGTGTAAAACGATCCACACAGGTGAGGATGTAGCGATGACCGGCCGAGGGTGGCAGGGGGCCGACCAGGTCAATGTGGATGTGGTTGAATCTCTCCGTTACGGGTGTGAAAGTGCCGGGCGGAGAGTGAGTATGTCGATTCACCTTGGAGGCTTGACAGTTGGTGCAGGTACGAGTCCAGAGTCTGACATCCTTGTTGATGCCCTCCCAGATGAAACGAGACGTCATCAAGTGCTGTGTAGCTCGAATGCCAGGGTGAGAGAGATCGTGAAGCTGACGGAAGGCCTGGTAGCGATGTCGCTGTGGCAGGTAGCGACGGACAGCGTCTGTGGAGACGTCAGCGTAGAGAGCAATCTTGGTGCCTGGGAGCGTGAGTTTCTTATCTTGAGCGCCGGGTTGTACAATAGCTTGTCCAGTTCGGCGTCGCCGGACTGGTCGGCAGCTATGGCGGCGTAATCAAGAGAAGAGGACGTCACAGCAGTAATGTTGCGGGAGAGGGCGTCTGCTGGAGCGTTGTCTGAGCCTTTGATGTATCTGATGTCGGTGGTGAATTGAGAAAGGTAGTTCATGTGGCAAAACTGCCGTGGATTGTAGGAGTCCTTGTTTCTCAGGAAGGCAGTAGTAAGAGGCTTATGATCAGTGTACACATGGAAGCGACGGCCTTCAACGAAGTAGCGGAAACGCTTGACAGCCTTGCAGATGGCGAGAAGTTCTCGGTCGTATGCGCTGTACTTGGTTTCGGCCGTGTTGAGCTTCAGTGAGAAGAAGGCAATCGGCTTCCACGCACTGTCGACGATTTATTGGAGGATGGCAACCAGTCCCAGTGTCGGAGGCGTCTGTCACTATGGAAGTCTCCGCGTCAGGGGATGAGAAAGACAGCATGACTGTGTCGCTGAGGGCCTTCTTAGCTGCGAGAAAGGCAGCGTCAGCGTCCGAAGTCCAGATGAGAGTGACAGACTGGCCATGCTTACAGGGCTTGACCATGGCGTAGAATGGCTGAAGCAGGAGAGAGCAGTGTGGGATGAAGCGGTTGTAGTAATTAATCATACCCAGGAATTCTTTGAGTTTCCGCTGGGTGGACGGCTTCGGGAACTGCTGAATGGCTTCACACTTCGTGTGGAGTGGAGCGATGCCTGCTGGAGTTACAGTGTGGACGAGGAAGGTGAGAGAGGTGACACAGAACTCAGACTTGTCCACATTGATCTGTACGCCATAGTCTTGTAAGTGGGTGAGGACTTGGTGAAGGTGTTGTCGGTGTGAGGCTTCATCTGGGCTCGCGATGAGTAGGTCGTCGATGTACGCGAAGCAGAAGGGCAAGCCTCGAAGAACCTCGTCAATGAAACGTTGGAAGGTCTGGGCCGCATTCATGAGTCCAAAGGGCATCCTGACGTACTCAAACAGACCGAAGGGGCCTGATGATGGCGGTCTTCGGGATGTCGTCAGGGTGTACTGGAATCTGATGAAAGGCTTTGACGAGGTCTATGCGTGAGAAGATGGTGCAGCCAGCGAGTTGGGACGAGAACTCCTGGATGTTTGGCAAAGGGTATCTGTCCATCTGGGTGTGAGAGTTGAGGGCACGGTAGTCTCCACAGGGCAGTATGTCGCCGTTCTTCTTGGGGACGACGTAGAGGGCTGATGACCAGTTGCTGCTGCTGGGCCGCACAATACCTTGGCGCATCAGAGACTCGAACTCGGCCTTGGCTTGACGGTAGCGTTCTTGAGGCTAAGCGACGGGCCTTGGCGTGTACTGGTGATCCTGTTGTCTCGATGTGATTCGTGACGTGGTGTTTGACGGGCAAGCTGGCTGAGTATGGATGAGTCAGCGAAGGGAAAGACTTAAGCAGGTCAGCGAACTGGTGGTCTTTTTGGATGACAGCGAGGTGCGTGCTGTGACCTGGCGCTGTTCGTGCTGTGGAGGAGATGGAGGTGAGTGGGTCAACCAATTTTTGAACTTTGACGTTCACCAAGAGGTTGAAGTGCCTCAGAAAGTCAACTCCGAGGATTGCTGTGAAACGTTCCCGACGTAGAAGGTCCATTCGAAGGAACGTCGGAGGTAGAGGTTCAGTTGCAAGGTGCGCCGTGTGTAGACAGGTATCTTGGTCCCATTAGCAGCGAAGAGATGCAAGAGTGGAGGTAGGGTTCGTTGATTGGCGGTTGCGGGGATTATACTGACATCGGCGCCCGGTATCAATCAGGAACCTTATGTTGGAGCAACTGTCGTGAAGGTGGAGCATCGCTGAGGGTTGGCGAGCAGCGCGCTGCACTGATACTTGCCCTTTTAGTTTGACGCCTTGTATGAACATGGGGCGGCACACTTC
>JAPQNM010000033.1:4897452-4904952 GCA_029783475.1 Metacarcinus magister
CTGCGTCAGCCTCACACGGGCACAAGCACAGGTTCTGCCAGTGTGGCACTGCGAAGATTGTCTGCAAGCCACGCTGCTCACTGGGACATCGACGACGCACCAGACACTCAAGAGAGCGGCCGCCTGCAGACTTAGCGGAGGCCCTCGCTGACTTAAAGCGACGCTCACGTGTACTGCAACACGTGCATGCAGGTACAGACATCGCCTTAGCATCGGAGCTGGCTGACCTCATCAACACCGCCATTGAGCAAGGAACGGCGATTGCATGGTGGCGCATGCTCTCCCACGCCCACGTCGGATTCGGAGCTCCGACAAGGACGTCCTCCTCTCACGACACGACCAACAACGACCATTCAAGGACTTATGGGACAGTTCCAGATGCTGCGACTCAGCAGACAAACGGGAACGACGCGCTCGCCACGTCAGATCAGGTCAAAATGCGCCGACGGGGACATCCGTGGAGCACTTCGCCTGCTGACGACCTCGGACACGGTAGCCACGCCCACACCAGAAGTCATCACTGAGCTACAGGCCAAACACCTGCTAGCCCCGCCGCGGAGGACCTCCAGCAACAGCTTGGAGCTCAGCCAACTCCGATTCCGCCACCCCTGCCTGTAACTGAAGAGGACGTGCCTATCAACTATCCAGACCATGCACCAGGCTCGGCAGCCGGCCTTGATGGCCTCAGACCGCTCCACCTCTGACAGCTCACTTCAAAGAAAACTGCCGAAGCAGGCTGTCGCCTTCTTTCAGCCCTGTCCGCCCTCTGCCGCTGTGCCATCTCCGGGAACATCCCGGACCCGGCAAGGAACGCGTTTTTCGGCGCCAGCCTCATCGCCATCCGGAAGAAGGACGGAGGACTGCGACCGATCGCCATCAGCAGTGTTTATCGCCGCCTGGCCTGCAAGTTGGTGGCAAGACACATGACCAAAGTGTGGCCAGTCAACTGGCTCCCAAGCAGCTCGGTGTCGGTACGCCGCTCGGTTGCGAGGGGGCGGTGCACGCCGTCCGCGATTTTATCGTGAGGCACCCCCATAGAGACCACATCTTGATCAAGCTGGACCTATCCAACGCCTTCAACTCAGTTTCCCGAGAAGCTGTGCTGAGGCAGGCCTCTCAACGCCTCCCCGCCGCCATGCCATTGATCAAGCAAGCCTACGCCCAGCCAACACCCACTCTTCACAGCGGGCAACGTCATCTGGTCCCGCAGAGGAGTCAGCAGGGGGACCCTCTGGGGCCCTTACTCTTCGCGCTGGCCATCGACCCGATCGTTCAGTCGCTGTCCTCACCGCCTGAACGTGTGGTACCTGGACGACGGAACCCTAGCAAGACCAGCTGACACAGTAGCAGCAGACATCTCCATCCTGCTGCCATCTCTACAGCACATTGGCCTGACGCTTAACAGCAGAAGAGCGAAGTTGTAGAGCTGGGGAGACGTCCCTGACAGCAGCGCGACTCACGGCAACGACGACATAACAGAAGACGAGCGACCACATCACGGCACCTCAATCACCCTCAGAAACGCTGACGGAACTGGAGCCACCAACAGTGACGCCGACCCTCCAGCCAACCCCGAGGCAACCACACACCACCCGAGCTATCCGAGGCACGCCGCAAGGCACTCAGCGAGCTCACCCTCCTAGGCGCCCCCATCAGCACTGACGCAGTTCCAGAGGCGATCGAGGCCGCCTCCCGCATCACCACCAGGATAATCGAACGAGTGGCGGAAATTGACAGCCACGCTGCTCTGTTTTCCTCTCTCGATACGCCTCAGTCCCACGCTGCACCTACTCATGCGCGCCTCTCCCACTTACCAGGCCACCCAGCAACTGCGCGCCATCGACGAGGAGATGCGTGCAGCCATCACACGCATCTGCAATGTCTCCCCATCCAACGACACTGGATCCAAGCCTCGCTCCCGATCCGCCTAAGCGGCATCGGTGTTAGGCGCATGGAAGATGTTGCTCTCCCCGCCTACATCTCCTCCATGAGTGCCAAGCCAATGCCAACGCCAATGCCCAGACATCGATCCATTGTCACTCAACGATGCGGCTAAGATCAGCCAACGACAGCTGGATGAAGCTGCTAGCCAACGTCGCCTGGATGTGCTCCTGGGAGCGCAGCAACCAGGTAGACCGTGCACGCCTGCTTGCAGCAGCCGAGCCTCATAGCGGAGGCTGGCTAGATGCCCTACCAGTATTGAGCCTTGGCCTCCTCCTGCCAGACGATGCGTCCGAGCTGGAGTCGCCATCCGACTCGGCACGCAGGTCTGCATACCGCACCGCTGCAGATGCGGCGCTATGGCGGACAACCTCAGCCACCACCAGCTGTCCTGCCACCACGACCCCAGCCGACTGCCACGCCATGCCGCCCTCAACGACGTTATCCGGCGCGGCTTGGCTGCCACTGGGGTACCAGCGCTTCTCGAACCGCGGGGCCTGGACCGGGGTGACAGACGAAGACCGGACGGAGTGACCCTTTACCCCTTCAGTGGAGGCCGATCGCTGCTGTGGGACGTGACGTGCACCAACACCTTTGGCACCACGCACGTCACCAACTGCGCCACAAAAACCCGGTGCCGCAGCCCAAGCAGCCGAACAGCGCAAACGGCATCGCTACGCGGCACTCTCAACACGCTACCGCTTCGAGCCGCTGGCGGTCAAGACGTCGGAGTGCTGGGCCCAGCGTTTCGCAAGATCCTGCAGGAGCTGGGTAAGCGGATAGCAGCAGAGACAGGAGACACACGGGAAACCTGCTGGCTGCGACAGAGGGTCAGCCTGGCTGTGGTGCGAGGCAATGCTGCTGCCATCACGAACCACCCCCAAGCACTAGACCCCGACGCTCCTTAGGCACACACACACATACACCCACATACACAAACACTACTTTCCTTCCCCAGCAAGCTGAACGTCACAGCAACCTGCGGTGAGGCCGGGGCAGGCTGCCATCACCCTCAGTGATGTCATTGAAATAAATATTGGTGGGAGACGTTTTTACACAAAAAAATTGTGTGTGTGTGTGTGTGTGTGTGTGTGTGTGTGTGTGGTTGTGTGTGTGTGTGTGTGTGTGTGTGTGTGTGTGCGTGTGTGTGCGTGTGTGTGTGTGTTTAGTAATGATACGATATGACTATATAAATGCTGTGTGTGTGCGTGTGTGTGTGTGCGTGTGTGTGTGTGTGGTTGTGTGTGTGTGTGTGTGTGTGTGTGGTGTGTATGTATATATGTGCGTGTGTGTATGTGTGTGTGTGTGTGTGTGTGTGTGTGTGTGTGGTTGTGTGTAGTTGTGTGTGTGTGTGTGTGTGTGAGTTTAGTAATGATACGATATGACTATATAAACGCTGTGTGTGTGTGTGCGCGTGTGTGTGTAATTCACTGTACAGTCTGCTGCTGGTCTCTCCGAGACAGCCGGCCGTCCCCCTATGGAAAGAGCTCAGAGCTCATACTGACCAATCTTTGGGTTAGACCGAGACCACTCACACACAACACACCGGGACAACAAGGTACAACTCCTCGATTTACATCCCGTACCTACTCACTGCTAGGTGAACAGGGGCTACACGTGAAAGGAGACACACCCAAATAATCTCCGTCCGCCAGGGGATCGAACCCTGGCCCCCTCGGTTATTTTTTTTATTATTTTTTTTTACATCAAAAGGGCAATAGCTAAGGGAAAACAAATAAGTAAAAAAAAATCTCGCTTGTCGCCAGACCCTGTAAAGAGGACAGTAGGAGAATAGAAGCAAGGGGTGGAGATCCAGTTAACATTAGAGGTGTCTTGACACTCCTCTCTTGAAAGAGTTCAAGTCATAGGCAGGTGGAAAAACAGACAAAGGAAGAGAGTTCCAGAGTTTACCAGTGTAAGGGATGAAAGAGTGAAGATACTGGTTAACTCTTGCATTAGGAAGATGGACAGAATAAGGATGAGAAGAAGTAGAAAGTCTTGTGCAGCGAGGCCGCGGGAGGGGGGGAGGCATGCAGTTAGCAAGTTCAGAAGAGCAGTCAGCATGAAAATAGCGGTAAAAGATAGATAAAGATGCAACATTGCGGCGGTGACTTAAAGAATCAAGAAAGTCAGTTAGAGGAGGAGAGTTGATGAGACGAAAAGCTTTAGACTCCACCCTGTTTAAAAGAGCTGTGTGAGTTGAGCCCCCCCAGACATGTGAGCCATACTCCATACATGGGCGGATAAGGCCCCTGTACAGAGCAAGCAGCTGAGAGGGAGAGAAAAATGGACGCAGACGCCATAGGACACCTAACTTCTTGGAAGCTGATTTAGCAAGAGTAGAGATATGAAATTGCCAGTTTAGATTTTTAGCAAAGGATAGACCGAGTGTGTTTAATGTGGTGGAGAGGGGAAGTTGAGTGTCATTGAAGAAGAGGGGATAGTTATCTGGAAGGTTATGTCGAGTAGATAGTTGTAGAAATTGAGTTTTTGAGGCATTGAACAAAACTAGGTTTGCTCTGCCCCAATCAGAAACAAGTGAAAGATCAGAAGTTAAGCGTCCTATAGCATCTCGCCTTGAGTCATTTAATTCTTGTTGGGTTGGGCGTCTGTTGTACGACGTTGAAAAATGCAAGGTGGTGTCATCAGCATAGGAGTGGATAGGGCATTGAGTCAGATTTAGGAGATCATTGATGAATAATAGAAAGAGAGTGGGTGATAGGACAGAACCCTGAGGAACACCACTGTTGATAGTTTTAGGAGAAGAACAATGACCGTCCACTACAGCAGCAATAGACCGGTCGGAAAGGAAACTAGAGATGAAGGTACAGAGAGAAGGATAGAATCCGTAGGAGGGTAGTTTAGAAATTAAAGATTTATGCCAGACTCTATCGAAGGCTTTCGATATGTCAAGGCCGACAGCAAAGGTTTCACCGAAGTCCCTAAAAGAGGATGACCAAGATTCAGTTAGGAAAGCAAGAAGATCACCAGTAGATCGGCCTTTACGGAAACCATACTGGCAATCAGAGAGAAGGTTGTGAGCTGATAGATGCCTCATTATCTTCTTGTTAAGGACAGATTCAAAGGCTTTAGAAAGGCAGGAAATCAAAGCTATAGGGCGGTAGTTAGAAGGATTGGAGCGGTCACCCTTTTTAGGGACAGGTTGAATGTGAGCAAACTTCCAGCAAGAAGGATAGGTAGAAGTAGAGAGACACAGACGAAAGAGTTTGACCAGGCAGTGAGCGAGTTCGGAAGCACAGTTTTTGAGAACAACAGGAGGGACTCCATCCGGACCGTAAGCCTTCCGAGAATCAAGGCCAGAGAGGGCCTGGAAAACGTCATAATAAAGAATTCTAATTTTAGGGATGAAGTAGTCAGAGGGTGGAGGAGTAGGAGGAATATGCCCAGTATCATCCAAAGTAGAGTTGGTAGCAAAGGTTTGAGCGAAGAGTTCAGCTTTAGAGAAAGAAGAGACAGCTGTGGGGCCATCTGGTTGAAGTAAAGGAGGGAAAGATGAAGAAGTAAAATTGTTAGAGATATTATTGGCTAGATGCCAGAAATCACGAGAAGAGTTAGAGTTGGAAAGATTTTGACATTTTCTATTGATGAAAGAGTTTTTAGTAAGTTGGAGAATAGATTTGGCATGATTACGGGCAGAAATATATAGGGCATGAGTTTCAGCAGATGGATGGCTACGGTACCGTTTGTGAGCCGCCTCTCTATCATTGACAGCACGAGAACAAGCAGAGTTAAACCAGGGCTTTTTAGCTTTAGTATTAGAGAAAGTATGAGGAATGTATAGCTCCATGCCAGAGATAATCACCTCTGTTATGCGCTCGGCACACAGAGAAGGATCTCTGACATGGTAGCAATAATCATCCCAAGGAAAATCAGAATAGTACTGCCTCAGGTCTTCCCACTTAGCAGAGTTGAAATGCCAGAAGCACCTCTGCTTAGGCGGGTCCTGAGGCTGCACTGGAGTGATAGGACAGGTAACGGAAATAAGATTGTGATCGGAGGAGCCCAACGGAGAGGAAAGTTTAACAGAGTAAGCTGAAGGGTTGGAAGTTAGGAAAAGATCAAGAATGTTGGGCGTGTCTCCAAGGCGGTCAGGGATACGGGTAGGGAACTGCACTAGCTGCTCTAGGTCATGAAGGATAGCAAAGTTGAAGGTTTGTTCACCAGGTTGGTCAGTGAAAGAAGATGAAAGCCAAAGCTGGTGGTGAACATTGAAATCCCCTAAAATGGAGATCTCAGCATAAGGAAAGTGAGATAGGATGTGCTCCACCTTGGAAGTCAAATAGTCAAAGAATTTTACATAGTCAGAGGAATTAGGTGAGAGATATACAGCACAGATGAATTTAGTTAGAGAGTGACATTGAAGTCTTAGCCAGATGGTAGAAAATTCTGAAGATTCAAGATTGTGGGCACGAGAGCAAGTAATGTCGTTACGCACATATGCGCAACAGCCAGCTTTGGATTGAAAATGAGGATAGAGAAAGTAGGAGGGAACAGAGAAGGGGCTGCTGTCAGTAGTCACAGACAACTGTGTTTCAGTTAGGAAGAGAAGATGAGGTTTAGTGGAGGAGAGATGGTGTTCCACAGATTGGAAATTAGATCTAAGGCCACGAATGTTGCAGAAATCGAGAGTAAAAGTATTAGAGGAAGTGTCAAGACACCGAGGTCGTCAGCAGAGGGGCAGTCCGACCTGGGGACATTTTGGTCCCCTCCCCAGATGGGGACTCCGAGGCTGGGTGTGGTGAAGCCATTTTAAATTTTGATTTGAAGAGAGTGTAAAAGTGTAAGGTGTAGTAATGTTATGTAGTAGTAGAAGAAGTTGTCTTTAGGGCAGGGCGCTGCAGCTGCCATCTTGTGTAAGATGGACCTTGTGTAGAATTTAGCAGCGTACGGGATTAAAGAGTGAAGAGTACTGGATTCCTCTGACATTAGAAGTTGGACGGAAAGTAGGGATGACGTAAAAGTAGAAAGAATTGTCCAGCGAGGGGTGGAGCATGCAGTTAGCAAGCTCGAGAAGAGCAATCAGCAAGAAAATAGCTGGTAGAAAGAGAGTACATATGGCCACATTGTCGTTGGTGACTTAATGAATCAATACAGTCAGTTGGAGAGGAAAACTGATGAGACAACCCACCCATTATATATACATTATATATATTATATATATATATATATATATATCTATATATGTATATATATATATATATATAATATATATATATATATATATATATATGTATATATATATCTATATATATATATATATATATAATATAATAATATATATATATATATATAAATTAGAAAGAGAGAGAGAGAGAGAGGAGACGAGAGAGAGAGAAGAGAGGAGAGGAGAGAGACAGGACGGGAGTGAGAGAGGAGATGAGAGGAGAGAGAGGGAGAGAAGAGAGAACAGAGAGAGACGACGAGAGAGAGAGAGGACAGAGAGAGAGAGGAGAGAGAGGAGAGAGAGAGAGAACGAGAGAGAGAGAGAGGAGAGAGAGGGGAGAGAGACGAGACAGACAGAGAAAGAGACAGAGGCAG
>JAPQNM010000033.1:4909952-4914952 GCA_029783475.1 Metacarcinus magister
TTGTTCTTCTCCTAAAACTATCAACAGTGGTGTTCCTCAGGGTTCTGTCCTATCACCCACTCTCTTTCTATTATTCATCAATGATCTCCTAAATCTGACTCAATGCCCTATCCACTCCTATGCTGATGACACCACCTTGCATTTTTCAACGTCGTACAACAGACGCCCAACCCAACAAGAATTAAATGACTCAAGGCGAGATGCTATAGGACGCTTAACTTCTGATCTTTCACTTGTTTCTGATTGGGGCAGAGCAAACCTAGTTTTGTTCAATGCCTCAAAAACTCAATTTCTACAACTATCTACTCGACATAACCTTCCAGATAACTATCCCCTCTTCTTCAATGACACTCAACTTCCCCTCTCCACCACATTAAACACACTCGGTCTATCCTTTGCTAAAAATCTAAACTGGCAATTTCATATCTCTACTCTTGCTAAATCAGCTTCCAAGAAGTTAGGTGTCCTATGGCGTCTGCGTCCATTTTTCTCTCCCTCTCAGCTGCTTGCTCTGTACAGGGGCCTTATCCGCCCATGTATGGAGTATGGCTCACATGTCTGGGGGGGCTCAACTCACACAGCTCTTTTAAACAGGGTGGAGTCTAAAGCTTTTCGTCTCATCAACTCTCCTCCTCTAACTGACTTTCTTGATTCTTTAAGTCACCGCCGCAATGTTGCATCTTTATCTATCTTTTACCGCTATTTTCATGCTGACTGCTCTTCTGAACTTGCTAACTGCATGCCTCCCCCCCTCCCGCGGCCTCGCTGCACAAGACTTTCTACTTCTTCTCATCCCTATTCTGTCCATCTTCCTAATGCAAGAGTTAACCAGTATCTTCACTCTTTCATCCCTTACACTGGTAAACTCTGGAACTCTCTTCCTTTGTCTGTTTTTCCACCTGCCTATGACTTGAACTCTTTCAAGAGAGGAGTGTCAAGACACCTCTAATGTTAACTGGATCGCCACCCCTTCATTCTATTCGCCTACTGTCCTCTTTACAGGGTCTGGCGACAAGCGAGATTTTTTTTTTTACTTATTTGTTTTCCCTTAGCTATTGCCCTTTTGATGTAAAAAAAAAAATAATAAAAAAAATAACCGAGGGGGCCAGGGTTCGATCCCCTTGGCGGACGGAGATTATTTGGATATGTCTCCTTTCACGTGTAGCCCCTGTTCACCTAGCAGTGAGTAGGTACGGGATGTAAATCGAGGAGTTGTGACCTTGTTGTCCCGGTGTGTTGTGTGTGAGTGGTTTCGGTCCAACCCAAAGATTGGTCAGTATGAGCTCTGAGCTCTTTCCATAGGGGGACGGCCGGCTTTCTCGAGAGAGACCAGCAGCAGACTGTACAGTGAATTACACACACACGCGCACACACACACACAGCGTTTATATAGTCATATCGTATCATTACTAAACTCACACACACACACACACACACAACTACACACAACCACACACACACACACACACACACACACACACACATACACACACGCACATATATACATACACACACACACACACACACACACACACACACACACGCACACACACACACGCACACACACACACGCACACACACAGCATTTATATAGTCATATCGTATCATTACTAAACACACACACACACGCACACACACGCACACACACACACACACACACACACACACACACACACACACACACACACACACACACACACACACACACACACACAATTTTTTTGTGTAAAAACGTCTCCACCAATATTTATTTCAATGACATCACTGAGGGTGATGGCAGCCTGCCCCGGCCTCACCGCAGGTTGCTGTGACGTTCAGCTTGCTGGGGAAGGAAAAGTAGTGTTTGTGTATGTGGGTGTATGTGTGTGTGTGCCTAAGGAGCGTCGGGGTCTAGTGCTTGGGGGTGGTTCGTGATGGCAGCAGCATTGCCTCGCACCACAGCCAGGCTGACCCTCTGTCGCAGCCAGCAGGTTTCCCGTGTGTCTCCTGTCTCTGCTGCTATCCGCTTACCCAGCTCCTGCAGGATCTTGCGAAACGCTGGGCCCAGCACTCCCGACGTCTTGACCGCCAGCGGCTCGAAGCGGTAGCGTGTTGAGAGTGCCGCGTAGCGATGCCGTTTGCGCTGTTCGGCTGCTTGGGCTGCGGCACCGGGTTTTGTGGCGCAGTTGGTGACGTGCGTGGTGCCAAAGGTGTTGGTGCACGTCACGTCCCACAGCAGCGATCGGCCTCCACTGAAGGGGTAAAGGGTCACTCCGTCCGGTCTTCGTCTGTCACCCCGGTCCAGGCCCCGCGGTTCGAGAAGCGCTGGTACCCCAGTGGCAGCCAAGCCGCGCCGGATAACGTCGTTGAGGGCGGCATGGCGTGGCAGTCGGCTGGGGTCGTGGTGGCAGGACAGCTGGTGGTGGCTGAGGTTGTCCGCCATAGCGCCGCATCTGCAGCGGTGCGGTATGCAGACCTGCGTGCCGAGTCGGAGGGCGACTCCAGCTCGGACAGCATCGTCTGGCAGGAGGAGGCCAAGGCTCAATACTGGTAGGGCATCTAGCCAGCCTCCGCTATGAGGCTCGGCTGCTGCAAGCAGGCGTGCACGGTCTACCTGGTTGCTGCGCTCCAGGAGCACATCCAGGCGACGTTGGCTAGCAGCTTCATCCAGCTGTCGTTGGCTGATCTTAGCCGCATCGTTGAGTGACAATGGATCGATGTCTGGGCATTGGCGTTGGCATTGGCATTGGCACTCATGGAGGAGATGTAGGCGGGGAGAGCAACATCTTCCATGCGCCTAACACCGATGCCGCTTAGGCGGATCGGGAGCGAGGCTTGGATCCAGTTGTCGTTGGATGGGGAGACATTGCAGATGCGTGTGATGGCTGCACGCATCTCCTCGTCGATGGCGCGCAGTTGCTGGGTGGCCTGGTAAGTGGGAGAGGCGCGCATGAGGTAGGTGCAGCGTGGGACTGAGGCGTATCGAGAGAGGAAAAACAGAGCAGCGTGGCTGTCAATTTCCGCCACTCGTTCGATTATCCTGGTGGTGATGCGGGAGGCGGCCTCGATCGCCTCTGGAACTGCGTCAGTGCTGATGGGGGCGCCTAGGAGGGTGAGCTCGCTGAGTGCCTTGCGGCGTGCCTCGGATAGCTCGGGTGGTGTGGTTGCCTCGGGGTTGGCTGGAGGGTCGGCGTCACTGTTGGTGGCTCCAGTTCCGTCAGCGTTTCTGAGGGTGATTGAGGTGCCGTGATGTGGTCGCTCGTCTTCTGTTATGTCGTCGTTGCCGTGAGTCGCGCTGCTGTCAGGGACGTCTCCCAGCTCTACAACTTCGCTCTTCTGCTGGTTAAGCGTCAGGCCAATGTGCTGTAGAGATGGCAGCAGGATGGAGATGTCTGCTGCTACTGTGTCAGCTGGTCTTGCTAGGGTTCCGTCGTCCAGGTACCACACGTTCAGCGGTGAGGACAGCGACTGAACGATCGGGTCGATGGCCAGCGCGAAGAGTAAGGGCCCCAGAGGGTCCCCCTGCTGGACTCCTCTGCGGGACCAGATGACGTTGCCCGCTGTGAAGAGTGGTGTTGGCTGGGCGTAGGCTTGCTTGATCAATGGCATGGCGGCGGGGAGGCGTTGAGAGGCCTGCCTCAGCACAGCTTCTCGGGAAACTGAGTTGAAGGCGTTGGATAGGTCCAGCTTGATCAAGATGTGGTCTCTATGGGGGTGCCTCACGATAAAATCGCGGACGGCGTGCACCGCCCCCTCGCAACCGAGCGGCGTACCGACACCGAGCTGCTTGGGAGCCAGTTGACTGGCCACACCTTTGGTCATGTGTCTTGCCACCAACTTGCAGGCCAGGCGGCGATAAACACTGCTGATGGCGATCGGTCGCAGTCCTCCGTCCTTCTTCCGGATGGCGATGAGGCTGGCGCCGAAAAACGCGTTCCTTGCCGGGTCCGGGATGTTCCCGGAGATGGCACAGCGGCAGAGGGCGGACAGGGCTGAAAGAAGGCGACAGCCTGCTTCGGCAGTTTTCTTTGAAGTGAGCTGTCAGAGGTGGAGCGGTCTGAGGCCATCAAGGCCGGCTGCCGAGCCTGGTGGCATGGTCTGGATAGTTGATAGGACGTCCTCTTCAGTTACAGGCAGGGGTGGCGGAATCGGAGTTGGCTGAGCTCCAAGCTGTTGCTGGAGGTCCTCCGCGGCGGGGCTAGCAGGTGTTTGGCCTGTAGCTCAGTGATGACTTCTGGTGTGGGCGTGGCTACCGTGTCCGAGGTCGTCAGCAGGCGAAGTGCTCCACGGATGTCCCCGTCGGCGCATTTTGACCTGATCTGACGTGCGAGCGCGTCGTTCCCGTTTGTCTGCTGAGTCGCAGCATCTGGAACTGTCCCATAAGTCCTTGAATGGTCGTTGTTGGTCGTGTCGTGAGAGGAGGACGTCCTTGTCGGAGCTCCGAATCCGACGTGGGCGTGGGAGAGCATGCGCCACCATGCAATCGCCGTTCCTTGCTCAATGGCGGTGTTGATGAGGTCAGCCAGCTCCGATGCTAAGCGATGTCTGTACCTGCATGGCACGTGTTGCAGTACACGTGAGCGTCGCTTTAAGTCAGCGAGGGCCTCCGCTAAGTCTGCAGGCGCCGTCTCTTGAGTGTCTGGTGCGTCGTCGATGTTCCCAGTGAGCAGCGTGGCTTGCAGACAATCTTCGCAGTGCCACACTGGCAGAACCTGTGCTTGTGCCCGTGTGAGGCTGACGCAGGTGAGGTGAGCCTTGCGCGCGTAAGCGGAGCATGTCACAGTGTTCTTGCGGTGATTGTGAGTGTTGCAAACGAGGCATACCGGCGGCGCCGAGTTTTGTGATGCCGGTGATGGTTGGGTGGGAAGGGTGTCTGACGGGTCATCGGAGGTGGCGTTGGATGGGTCGAGAAGCCGGGGAGTGTCTGTCGATGCCCGATGGCGCATGCCGGCTATTTGGCATCTCTGAAGACGGCACGGGGGGCAGTTGGCGCGTGTGAGCTGGTTCAGATCACAGCCGCC
>JAPQNM010000033.1:4919952-4922452 GCA_029783475.1 Metacarcinus magister
CACACGGCGCACCTTGCAACTGAACCTCTACCTCCGACGTTCCTTCGAATGGACCTTCTACGTCGGGAACGTTTCACAAGCAATCCTCGGAGTTGACTTTCTGAGGCACTTCAACCTCTTGGTGAACGTCAAAGTTCAAAAATTGGTTGACCCACTCACCTCCATCTCCTCCACAGCACGAACAGCGCCAGGTCACAGCACGCACCTCGCTGTCATCCAAAAAGACCACCAGTTCGCTGACCTGCTTAAGTCTTTCCCTTCGCTGACTCATCCATACTCAGCCAGCTTGCCCGTCAAACACCACGTCACGAATCACATCGAGACAACAGGATCACCAGTACACGCCAAGGCCCGTCGCTTAGCTCAAGAACGCTACCGTCAAGCCAAGGCCGAGTTCGAGTCTCTGATGCGCCAAGGTATTGTGCGGCCCAGCAGCAGCAACTGGTCATCAGCCCTCTACGTCGTCCCCAAGAAGAACGGCGACATACTGCCCTGTGGAGACTACCGTGCCCTCAACTCTCACACCCAGATGGACAGATACCCTTTGCCAAACATCCAGGAGTTCTCGTCCCAACTCGCTGGCTGCACCATCTTCTCACGCATAGACCTCGTCAAAGCCTTTCATCAGATTCCAGTACACCCTGACGACATCCCGAAGACCGCCATCATCAGGCCCTTCGGTCTGTTTGAGTACGTCAGGATGCCCTTTGGACTCATGAATGCGGCCCAGACCTTCCAACGTTTCATTGACGAGGTTCTTCGAGGCTTGCCCTTCTGCTTCGCGTACATCGACGACCTACTCATCGCGAGCCCAGATGAAGCCTCACACCGACAACACCTTCACCAAGTCCTCACCCACTTACAAGACTATGGCGTACAGATCAATGTGGACAAGTCTGAGTTCTGTGTCACCTCTCTCACCTTCCTCGTCCACACTGTAACTCCAGCAGGCATCGCTCCACTCCACACGAAGTGTGAAGCCATTCAGCAGTTCCCGAAGCCGTCCACCCAGCGGAAACTCAAAGAATTCCTGGGTATGATTAATTACTACAACCGCTTCATCCCACACTGCTCTCTCCTGCTTCAGCCATTCTACGCCATGGTCAAGCCCTGTAAGCATGGCCAGTCTGTCACTCTCATCTGGACTTCGGACGCTGACGCTGCCTTTCTCGCAGCTAAGAAGGCCCTCAGCGACACAGTCATGCTGTCTTTCTCATCCCCTGACGCGGAGACTTCCATAGTGACAGACGCCTCCGACACTGGGGACTGGTTGCCATCCTCCAATAAATCGTCGACAGTGCGTGGAAGCCGATTGCCTTCTTCTCACTGAAGCTCAACACGGCCGAAACCAAGTACAGCGCATACGACCGAGAACTTCTCGCCATCTGCAAGGCTGTCAAGCGTTTCCGCTACTTCGTTGAAGGCCGTCGCTTCCATGTGTACACTGATCATAAGCCTCTTACTACTGCCTTCCTGAGAAACAAGGACTCCTACAATCCACGGCAGTTTTGCCACATGAACTACCTTTCTCAATTCACCACCGACATCAGATACATCAAAGGCTCAGACAACGCTCCAGCAGACGCCCTCTCCCGCAACATTACTGCTGTGACGTCCTCTTCTCTTGATTACGCCGCCATAGCTGCCGACCAGTCCGGCGACGCCGAACTGGACAAGCTATTGTACAACCCGGCGCTCAAGATAAGAAACTCACGCTCCCAGGCACCAAGATTGCTCTTTACGCTGACGTCTCCACAGACGCTGTCCGTCGCTACCTGCCACAGCGACATCGCTACCAGGCCTTCCGTCAGCTTCACGATCTCTCTCACCCTGGCATTCGAGCTACACAGCACTTGATGACGTCTCGTTTCATCTGGGAGGGCATCAACAAGGATGTCAGACTCTGGACTCGTACCTGCACCAACTGTCAAGCCTCCAAGGTGAATCGACATACTCACTCTCCGCCCGGCACTTTCACACCCGTAACGGAGAGATTCAACCACATCCACATTGACCTGGTCGGCCCCCTGCCACCCTCGGCCGGTCATCGCTACATTCTCACCTGTGTGGATCGTTTTACACGTTGGGCCGAAGCCGCCCCCATCGCTGACATCACAACGGACACCGTCGCCCACGCTTTCATCGGTACTTGGGTCTCCAGGTTCGGTGTTCTTTTCAGCCTCACCCCAGACCGTGGCGGCCAGTTCGAGGCCAACGTGTGGAACAAGGTCATGACCCTGCTCGGCATCCGCCGCTACAGGACTTCCAGCTATCACCCGCAGGCCAACGGCATGGTCGAACGGTTCCATCGCAAACTGAAGTCCTCCCTCATGACCTCCACCCAACGAGAGAATTGGTCCCTGGCATGAGGTCCTCCCTGAAGGAAGACCTGCACTACTCCTCGGCTGAGCTGGTTTACGGCACCAACCTTAGGCTTCCAGGCGAACTTCTGGTAAAAACACCCGACCTGCACCTTGCAGCGTCCAAGACTTCGCCTCAC
>JAPQNM010000033.1:4927452-4967452 GCA_029783475.1 Metacarcinus magister
TGAATTGACCGGGGTTGCTTTGACCGGGGTTGAGTTGACAATGGGTTGAGTTGACTGGGGTTGAGTTGACCGGGGTTGAATTGACTGGGGTTGAATTGACCGGGGTTGAGTTGACCGGGGTTGAGTTGACCATGGGTTGCGTTGACCTGGGTTGAGTTGACCGGGGTGGAGTTGACCGGGGTTGAGTTAACCGGGGTTAAGTTGACCGGGGTTGAGTTGACCGGGGTTGAGTTGACCGGGGTTGAGTTGACCGGGGTTGAGTTGACCGGGGTTGAGTTGACCGTGGCTGAATTAACCGGGGTTGAGTTGACCATGGGTTGAGTTGACCGGGGTTGAATTGACCGGGATTGAGTTGACCGTGGTTGAGTTGACCGGGGTTAAGTTGACCTGGGTTGAGTTGACCAGGGTTGAGTTGACCGGGGTTGAGTTGACCGGGGTTGAGTTGACCGGGGTTGAGTTGACCGTGGCTGAATTAACCGGGGTTGAGTTGACCATGGGTTGAGTTGACCGGGGTTGAATTGACCGGGATTGAGTTGACCGTGGTTGAGTTGACCGGGGTTAAGTTGACCTGGGTTGAGTTGACCAGGGTTGAGTTGACCGGGGTTGAGCTGACCGGGGTTGAGTTGACCGGGGTTGAGTTGACCGGGGCTGAGTTAACCGGGGTTGAGTTGACCATGGATTGAGTTGACCGGGGTTGAATTGACCGGGATTGAGTTGACCGTGGTTGAGTTGACCGGGGTTTAGTTGACCGGAGTTGAATTGACCGGGGTTGAATTGACAGGGGTTGAATTGACCGGGGTTGAATTGACCATGGTTTGAGTTGACAGGGGTTGAGTTGACAGGGGTTGAGTTGACCGGGGTTGAGTTAAAAGGGGGTGAGTTGACCGGGGTTGAGTTGACCGGGGTTGGGTTGACCAAGGGTTGAACTTTTTTTTTCTTTTTTCTATATCATTAACCATTGGCACCAGTAGGCATATGGAGGCACAAATGGACTCTCCTCGTCTGTTATTTGGTGTAAGTTTTTTTAGAATTTTTTTTTTATAGTGACGCCTCGAATGATTAAGTTCTCTCTTTAATATGTTGAGAACGAGTGAGGCGCTTATTACTGCTACAGCCTCAGATGCATATTAACGTTGTAAGTCCCGTCTGAGGACAGTATGGCAGCAATTTGGGTAGTCTTTGGCCACTCGGCGGTGATATCAAATATTGAAAAGTGGTCAGCGGATATCGGGGATTCAAACCCGGGAACCTAGGCTCCCATGCCCGAACGCTGACCACTGCACCACTGCGTCACTGACATGGAACCGTATACTGTACAGTACAGTGCAAATAATTGGGTTGTTTCATTTTTGTTGTGTATTTCTTGTATTTTACTAATGCAACTAGAATAGCTTTTCAGGCATTATATCAATAATGTCAACAACTTATTAATCATCATCATTATATACTGAAATGGGACATTGCTAATGTATATATATATATATATATATATATATATATATATATATATATATATATATATATATATATATATATATATATATATGAATAACTAATACATAGCAGTGTCATGATACTTTTAAAATGTTTCAGATATTTGTAGAAGTGAAGCAGGCAAAACATTTTCTGCACCACGTGCAGTGTCTCCTGCACATGATGCTGCAGTGTCTCATGCATGTGATGCTGCAGTGTCTCCTGCATGTGCTGCTGCAGTGTCTCCTGCATGTGATGCTGCAATCTCTCCTGCACGTGATGCTGCAGTGTCTCCTGCATGTGATGCTGCAGTGTTGTAGCAGTGTCCCCTTAAAAAATTCACGCCGACACATAGAAAACTGCGCCATTGTAAGGCACACTATTTTATTTTATATACAAAAATCTTATATTCATAATTTCTCATATATATACACCATACAACACACTCCTGTACATACACATACATACACTTATATATTACATTCTTTCTACACACACTTTCATTACTCCATCTACACTACCATTCATATCATCACATAAACAACATCACATAATTGTATCTTTGCTTCTACAAGACAAGAGTGGAGTTGGATTATTTCTATCCTCTTCCTCTTACAATGAAGGCTTTAGTGGACTCAATACAGCCTGGATACACATCCTGGTTTAGCCTTCCATCTGACAACTGAATGGTTCGCGCCATTTTGTCAAACCACCTGTCCGAAGGCTTTAAAGGACTGACACTGCCAGGATAACCTCCTGGTCTAGCCTTCCATCTGGCAACTGAATGGTTCGTGCCATTTTGCCACTACAACTGGTGACCACCGGAGTCGACAGGCCACCCACGCCGCCTCCCCCTGCTGAAGGCGCCAACCACGCCGCCTGTCCTGCAGAAGGCGCTGCCAGACCGCCTTCCCCCTACTGAAGGCGCCAACCACGCCGCCTGTCCTGCAGAAGGCACTGCCAGACCGCCTTCCCCCTGCTGACGGCGCCAACCACGCCGCCCCTCCTGCTGAAGGTGCTTCCAGGCCGCCTTCCTCCTACAGAAGGCACTAACCACGCTGCCTTCCTCCTACAAAAGGCACCCACCACGCTGCCTTCCTCCTGCACAAGGCACCGTCCAAGCCGCCTTTGTCCTGACGGAGGCGCTGCCCACACCTCTTCCTTAAAGCGTACTCACTCACTGGATCCCTTACAGTGTGCACACCTCTGCCCCTGGATACCTACAGTGACCTCAGTGCCCGCGATATCCGTAACAGTTATCACGATATATGTAACAGTGCCTGCGATATCCGTAACAGTGCCTACGATATCCATAACAGTGCCCGCAATATCCGTAACAGTGCCTGCGATACCCGTGACAGCGCCCGCGATATCCGTAACAGTGCCTGCGATACCCGTGACAGTGCCCGCGATATCCGTAACAGTGTCTGCGATACTCGTGACAGTGCCCGCGATATCCGTGACAGTGTCTGCGATATTTGTAACAGTGCCCAGGGTGTAACCCCAGTAACTGAGTGTGCGGTGATAGTGTCTCCCTATACCTTATCCTCGTGTGACAGTGTGCGTTCACGCGACCGTCCGGTTGTGACTAACCATCACCACCGTGGCTCCCGGCCCTCGACTGCCTTGCCGGCGTCTTTTCTCGCGCCCAGGAGGCCTTTCCCGACGCAGTCAACGCCTCCGTGACAAGGTTCTTCTCACCTTGTCTCGCGGTGCGTTATCATCCCCACCACCGCCACCTACCCACAGCCAGTCCGGCCCCACACGAGCACCACACGACACCAGGATGGTAAACCCAGGCTCCCCACAGGCCGCCGCCGCCTTCCACGCGCCTGCCTTCACTAGCCATGACCCACACCTCTGGCTTACCATCCTCGAGGCACATAACATTAACACCCGTCTTACCAAGTTCAGCCACGCCTGTACCTTCCTGCCGCCTGATGTAGTCTCCCAAGTCTCAGACACCATCGCCAGCGCTTCTTCCTCCAACACGCCTTACGAAGACCTCAAGAAAGCCGTCCTTGCCCGCCTAGAGTCTTCAGTTTCCACTCGCCTTCAGGCGCTGCTGTCGAAGGAAGAGCTTGGGAACGAGAAGCCGTCTGACCTCCTCCGTCGTATGAAGAGGCTTCTGGGTGACAGGTTCGATTCCTTCGACAAAACCCTGTTCACCCACCTCTTCTACCAACGGCTGCCTCCAGCCCTCCAACACAACCTCTTCAGCGTTAAGGATAAGCTGCCGCTGAATGACCTTGACCAGCTGGCGGACGACTACATGGCCTCCATCCCAGCTGAGCCTCTTACATCCGTCGCCAACGTCACTTCGACATCCAACACGCAGCAGTTAGCTCACCTAATATCACAGCTAACTCTAAAGGTGAACGCGTTGGAGGAGCGACTCAGCGACTCTATACGCCAACGCTCTTGGTCGCCACGTTCCCCGTCACCACGACGCTTCCGCCAACGCTCCAGGTTGAGGGACAGGCCTGCACGCACTCCTGGCGTATGTTACTACCACAACCGCTTCGGGAGTAATGCCATCAAGTGCACCAAGCCGTGTACTTTTCATGGCCAGCCGTTAAACGGGACCGGCGGGTGCTGATGGCGCACAACATCCGCCAACCAACCACGAAGCTGCTGCACGTGTTCGACCGTCTCACCGGCACCACCTTCCTAGTCGACACCGGCGCCGAAGTTAGTGTCCTGCCTGCCACACACTGTCAGAAGTCGCTACCACCGACGACTCACCTCTACGCAGCTAATGGCACGAAGATTCCTGTCCTTAAGCGGCAGACACTACAGCTGGAGCTCAACCTCCGCTGGTCGTTCACCTGGACGTCCTACGTTGCAGCAGTTTCGCAACCCATCCTTGGCGCCGATTTCCTGCAAAATTTCGACCTCCTCGTCGCCATGAGAAATCGAAAGCTCCTGGACCCGCTCACTTCACTCTGGACCCGTGGCACAGCAGCTCCTGGCGAGAGCACAGGATTCTCCACCATCCGTCGGGACGACCAGTTCGCGTCACTTCTCTCGGGTTTTCCAGCTCTTACGCAACCCTACTCAGCCACCAAACCCGTTAAACACCATGTGACGCACTGCATAGAGACGACCGGTCCACCCGTCTACGCCAAGGCCCGCCGCCTAGCATCAGAACGCTACAGACAGGTCAAGGCAGAGTTTGAAGCTCTATTGTAGCAAGGCATTATTCGTCCCAGCTCCAGCAACTGGTCATCAGCTCTCCACATGGTTTCCAAGAAGAACGGCGACATCAGGCCCTGTGGCGACTACAGAGCATTAAACTCCCGCACCCAGATGGACCGTTACCCTGTGCCCAACGTCCAGGAATTCCGGTCTCAACTCCACGGCTCCACCATCTTCATTAGGATCGACCTCGTCAAGGCCTTCCATCAGATCCCCATCGAACCTGCGGACATCCCGAAGACAGCCATCATTACACCCTTTGGCTTGTACGAGTACACCAGGATGCCTTTCGGTCTCAAGAACTCTGCATAGACCTTCCAGAGGTTCATGGATGAAGTTTTGCGTAGTCTCCCCTTCCGCTTCACCTACGTCGACGACATCCTGATTGCCAGTCCTAACGCAGACACGCATCGACAACACCTCGAGCAAGTCTTCACTCGCCTTCAGGACTACGGCATCCAAGTCAACGTCGACAAGTCAGAGTTGGGCGTGTCCACTATCGACTTCCTTGGCCACACAGTGTCCTCTTCGGGCATAACCCCCACCTCGTCTCGCAGCGACGCCATACGGGAGTTCCCGAAGCCTACGACACAGCGCCAACTGAAGCAGTTTCTGGGCATGCTAAACTACTACAACCGCTTTGTTCCTCGCTGTGCACTCCTCCAGCCTCTCTATTCCATGGTCAAGCCTGCCAAAAGAGGTCAGTCCATCACACTCGTCTGGACCCCCGAAGCCGACGACGCTTTCCTCTCAGCTAGGAATGCACTCACCGAAGTCTCCTCACTCGACTTCCCCACTCCAGACGCCATTACCTCCATCACCACGGACACCTCTGACATCGGCATTGGAGCTGTGTTGCAACAACACGTTGAGGGGACATGGAAACCCATTGCCTTTTTCTCCAAGAAACTCAACAACGCCGAGAGGAACTACAGCGCCTTCGACAGAGAGCTCCTTGCTATCTACAAGGCAGTCAAACACTTCAGATACTTTGTCGAAGGACGCCAAATTCACATCTACACCGATCACAAGCCACTGACGACCGTCTTCATCAACAACAAGGCAACATACTCGCCGAGACAGCTACGCCACATTGATTTCATATCGCAGTTCACCACAGACATCTGCTTCGTCAGAGGTGAAGACAACGCCCCTGCTGATGCCTTGTCCCGCAACATCTGCGCCACCTCTCTCATCGACTATGCCGCCATTGCTGCCGATCAGGTTGGCGATGAAGAGCTGCAGCAATTAAAGGAAAACTCAGCATTATCGATGAAGAGAATCCAGCTCCCAGGAAGTCAAGTGCATCTCTACGCTGACGTCTCAACCGACACCTTCCGGCCGTACTTGCCGAAGAATCATCGGTATCCCCTCTTCCGTCAGCTGCACGACCTCTCCTACCCTGGCGTTCGAGCTACACAGCAGATGATGATCTCCAGATTCATCTGGAACGGCATTAACAAGGACGTCAGACAGTGGACGCGCACTTGCGTCATATGCCAAGCCTCCAAGGTGACGCGCCACACACGTTCTTCTCCGGCCACCTTCACACCAGTCTCCTCACGCTTTGACCACGTTCACGTCGACCTAGTAGGACCTCTTCCTCACTCCAACGGTTACCGGTACGTCCTGACCTGCGTTGACCGCTTCACGTGCTGGCCAGAAGCTACACCGCTGACTGACATAACCACCGACACCGTCGCCCGCGCCTTCATCAGTACATGGGTGTCAAGATTCGGTGTCCCTCTCAGCCTGACTTCTGACCGCGGCTCATAGTTCAAGTCTAGCGTGTGGAGCAAGGTCATGACCCTCCTAGGAATCCGACGTTTCAGGACTGCCAGCTACCACCCCCAGGCCAATGCTACGGTGGAACGTTTCCACCACCAGCTCAAGGCGTCTCTCATGGCCTCCGGTCAACCACGAGAGGAGTAGTGTACTACGCTACCCCTGGTCCTCCTCGGGACCAGCCACTCATCCGCTGAGCTCGTCTACGGGACTAATCTCCGACTGCCAGGCGAACTCCTTTACAGCCAGCCTGACTCCCCTTCTTCCAACACTCAAGACTTCACCAGCAGCCTCAAGGAGTCCATGCGGAGCCTGCAACCAGTGCAACCTCGCGCTCATCCCACCAAGACGTTCGTCAGCCAGGACCTCGACGACTGCTCCCACGTCTTCGTCAGGGTAGATGCCGTCAAGCGGCCTCTACAACAACCCTACGAAGGCCCCTTCGAGGTCCTGCGCCGGACCAGGAAGAACATCACCATTGACAAGAATGGCACCTCATACGTCATAGCCATCAACCGAGTCAAGCCGGCCTATATCCTTCATTGTGTTACGGCCACACCCGCAACGACTCAAGACGCGCCTGACTTGCCACAGCCTCGCATCAAGAAAAGCGTAACGTTCCTCCTTCCTCGTCACTAGGGGGGGAGTGATGTAGCAGTGTCCCCTTAAAAATGCGCGCCGACACACAGAAAACTGCGCCCTTGTAAGGCACACTATTGTTATTTTATATACAAAAATCTTATATTCATAATTTCTCATTGTTACGTCTTATAGGTTCATTAATAACAAAAATAAATCTTTTTTGGCTTTATATTCCCAAAAGTCCCCAAAAATAAGTAAATCCTATCTATCTACAAAATCTAATCTAACCAACACATAAGGATAATCAACTACGTCGCAAGGGAAAAGAAATTATGAAACAAAAAGGCTACTTAGCGAGCTGGTAACAGTCCCAATGGTACAGCGGAGATTGTAGGTCTAGCGAGGCAGGCAGTCGCTAGGAGAGGTGAGGTGACTCTGCCAGGCTAGTGTGCACGGGAGTAGGAGGTCATCTCGCCTCCAACTCGATCCTTGAGCTGGAGTCGGCCATCCGAAGCTCCAGGAATAGTAGCTGAAGTGGTGGTGGTGCTGGCGTCGTCCCATTGGCTCCCCGAACGCCGTATGGTAGGTAGCGAGGGAGTAGACGAGCGGTTTGGCCGCAAAAGAGGTGGTGAAGGCAGTGGACATTGGCGAGGCAACTAGCGAGATGATGGTAGTTGGCCCGTCAGATACATGGTTGTAACACTCATATATATACACTATACAACACACTCCTGTACATACACGTGCATACACTTATATATTACATTCTTTCTACACACACTTTCATTACTCCATCTACACTACCATTCACATCATCACATAAACAACATCACATAATTGTATCTTTATTTCTCCGTGTTGTATATATGTCAATGTTTTTCTAAAATAAAGCAGACAAGAGTGGAGTTGGATTATCTCTATCCTCTTCCTCTTACAATGAAGGCCTTAGTGGACTCAATACAGCCTGGATACACATCCTGGTTTAGCCTTCCATCTGACAACTGAATGGTTCGCGCCATTTTGTCAAACCACTTGTCCGAAGGCTTTAAAGGACTGACACTGCCAGGATAACCTTCTGGTCTAGCCTTCCATCTGGCAACTGAATGGTTCGCGCCATTTTGCCACTACATATATATATATATATAATATATATATATATATATATATATATATATATATATATATATATGGAGGAAGCACTTCTCTTCTTCTTCTGCTCACGAACTTTTTCCATGAGACTTATAATAGCGTCATGGGACCAATGAATTTAACTATTCATGTTTTCGGCCTTTGTAGAAAGATTTGTTTTGGTGGCGTTCCATTTATGTCATGCGAGAAGTAAATGCTATATTTGCATCGAATTAAAATTTATATATGGGTGTTTTCTTGTATTGTCGTCTATCCTATTTTTCTCATACTCATAAAACGTCATTGAAAAAAGAAGTGCAATAGTTTTTTTCGTTGCATATATACTGAATAAACGATAGTTTCTTAGTACCTACATTCGTCTACCGCTAGCGCTAGCAAAACATGCCACTGAAGGCGTGGTCACACTAGCTTCTGAAGAAGAAGATGTAAACATTAAAATCATTTGAAGGTAAAGTAAGACTTATAAAAATTATATATGTGAATTGTTTCACTTGACATGTTACTGCAACTTTTTATAAAGAAATAATTGCAAACTTAATTTATTAAGAAAAATACGAATTATTGAAGGAGAAATCAACTCATCAGCAAAGTTTAGACATTTTTTCCCGACCAAGTGAAGAATATTGGAACTGTTATTCGCGCCAACACCTCGATCACCATCCCACGCTGCCTCAGGCCTCACCAGCTGCTACTACTGCCTTTCTCAAACATTCATATACTCTGATTTCTTTGTTTGTAAGTACCACTTTACAATGAAGAATTAATTGCTCACTCATGCCCGTAGTTTTTTGGCTTGCATTGATCAATAGGTACAAGTATCTGTGTGAAATTTAATCATATGTGTTGCATCAGGCTGTCTTATGGCTTCTGGTCAGCTTTCAAATAATTTTTTTGTGTACCAAATAAAATCATTATAAGCCACATTGATGTTGGGATAATTGTCGTGTATCATAGAAAGAGCAATCACTGTTACCAAGTCATGGTGGCGGGACTTCTACTTACTTAGTATTCTCGATTATAATTCGGTATCGCCGGGTGGGACCACACTTTTTAACCAGTGCCTAGTACTGTATGACCATGTCGTCTAGATGGAGTCGACAAAGACGGGAAAAGCGTAAATATGAAGAATATTTCCAGGGTGATGCAAAGCCCATTACCTCGTTACCAAGTAGTAGTGGTAATGAAATTGTTGGTCCTGCTCAGTACACAGAAAGGACAGAAGGTGCCGCTGCCAATGAAACGTCAGTAATGGATGAATCATTCGAGGCACAACAAATTAATTTCTTTACTTGCACGAGTGAATCTTCTGACTCAGATCATGTAGCTTGCAGTGAAATTGAAAATAATCTGAGTTTGTCTGCCCAAAGCTTATTAGTTGAATGGGCTATCAAATATCAAATAAACCATTCGGCTTTAAGGGAACTTCTTGGAATTCTAAATAATGACTATGATTCACTGTTGCCTTTATATCCCCGCACATTATGTAAAACACCATCACATCTTCCTGACAAAATTTTTAAAATATCTAGAGGTGAGTATTTTCATTTTCGGTTGTTGAATGGTCTTAATGAATTCCTTGAATCCCTATCTGAGCGGCAAAAAAGCAAAGTCACGTACATTCTCCTGAAAGTTAATTGTGATGGACTTCCTTTATTCAAGAGCTCAGGGAAACAATTATGGCCAATTCTAGTTCAATTCTGTACAGAGTGTGACATTTCCTCAGATCCATTCCCAATAGGTATTTTTTGGGGCAGAGGGAAAACCGAATAATCTTGAAGATTACTTAAAAGAATTCATTGACGAGGCAGTTACACTAAAAAATGGATTTGACTTCAAGGGCATCAATTACTTAGTAAGAATCCATTGCTTTATTTGTGATGCCCCTGCAAGACAGTACTTAAAATGCATAATATCACATACAGGGTACAGCAGTTGTGAAAGGTGTATGCAGCAAGGGGTCTACGACAGAGCAATGACCTTTCATAAATTGAATGCTCAGTTACGAACGGACAAAATTTTTCAGCAATGAATGATTATGATCACCACAAAAATTCGAATCCACTTGTCAGACTGAATGTTGGCCTTGTTAGTCAATTTGTCTTGGATCCCATGCATCTCATTTACTTAGGCATTATGAGAAAGTTAATGCACCTGTGGTTCAAAGGACCTCTGCTAACTAGGATTGGTTCACAAAGTAAAGAGAAGATTTCCACAATGCTTAATGAATTTGCCAAGTACATGCCTGATGAATTCAGCAGAAAACCTAGATCAATGAATTATCTAGACAGATATAAAGCTACAGAGTTGAGAACTTTTCTATCATACACTAGACCTGTTTGTCTTATGACCAATGTTGATGTGAATATCTATAAGAATTTTCTCTTACTAAGTGCTAATATAACATTATTGTCTCAACATTGTGATCCTCAGAATCTAGAATTGGCAAAGAAATACATAAATTCTTTCATAAAGCATTTTGAACTTTTGTTTGGAAAGAGACACATAGTCTATAACATACATAATCTAATACACTTGACTGACGATGTGTACAAATATGGATCTTTAGACAAGTTTTCTGCGTTTCCATTTGAAAACTACTTGGGGTCCTTGAAGAAACTGTTAAGGAAGCCCAACTGTATCCTCAGTCAAATTGTTAATAGACTACATGAAAAGAAGTTTTCCTCATCAGCAAAGCAAATAATAACATATCCATTTGTCAAACTGAATCATGATGATGGACCCCTTATAAATGATGATAAATGCACTCAGTTTAAAGCACTGTATCTTGAGAAATTTATTGTGAAACTTAACATCTCCAATTCAGGAGTAATGATTGACAACAGAGTGTGTAATGTACTGAATATTATGAAGTATGAAAACGACTCTGATATCTTTGTACTTTACCATTCATTTGAAACTTATGAGGACCTGTATGAATATCCCCAAGAATCTGGTTCACTGGGTATTTACAAAGTGAGTATCTTAAGTAAAAAATTTTAATATTTGTCTTACAAAGACATCGAGAAAAAATACATTCTCTTCTCACTTGGATCCAAATATGCTGCTTTTCCTATGATACATACTAGCCACCAACAGTAATATACAGAAACTCGTCATTCATCAACAAAATAAAAACAATATAAATATATCAACAACTATTGCCACTATTACTACTGATGTCATAACATTACCAGTACGTATATTCCATTGTTTTTCGATCACATATTCATTGAATCATGTTTTAGCAGATTAAAATGAGTGAGAAAGAGAAAGGGTACGCAGTGGTGCCTTTGATCATCTAGGGGAAGTCAGCGTGTGTCATGGGTGGAATTTTGGCCTGCGAGAGCAGAGGCAACTCGTCATGGGTTTGGAATGTAAGGTCCTGGAAAATTTTCTGGGTGTCTACGTGACACGGCTGGGGACGCTTCGGCGTGGAATATTCCTTGGGTACGTCATAAACAAAACATGCCGGAACCAATCAGATTTGCTCATCGAGACAAGGAGTGTGGGTAGAATCCAGATTGCATTATATCCATGGGGGGTATTATCAGGCTGGGAGACATTTTCTGCATGCAAGCAGGACTACTTAATTGTAGGGATAGTTGCATGATGTGTAATATTTATGGCCTTGTGAGAGTAAGGTTATATTATACGAATTAAGTCTTACCGAAGACTTAATATGGCGGCGTATGGCAGGTCGGTGACCCGGGCCAGGTAGCACGTGACCCAGCCCGCCCCATGCCGCGAGACGGTCAGTCTTGGTGGGGTCGCGGCTGAGAGAGGTCAAGGTTGGGGGTGAATTTCTTTTTCCACGTTGTTTCTCGCATCGCTATTGCAATCTTGCATAGTCTGGTGGACTGCAGTTGCAATGGTGAGGCGAGGGATTGCGTGGAGTTTCTTTGAGAAGAAACTGGTGGTAAGTGGAGTGGAGGTAAGTGGAGGAGGCTACTCGGCGAGCTGTGTGGAGAAGCTGAGTCTAGCTGTGTGGAGTGGAGTCCAAGGTGGACGCCACGTGGTCTCAGGAGGCTCAGCTAGCTAAGTGGAGTTGTCTCTGAGTGGAGGCTGAGCTAGCTAAGTGGAGTTGTCTCTGAGTGGAGAGGCTGAGTCTAGCTGTGTGGAGAGAGGTGGAGTTTCTCTGAGCTAGCTAAGTGGAGTTGTCTCTGAGTGGAGGCTGAGCTAGCTAAGTGGAGTTGTCTCTGAGTGGAGGCTGAGCTAGCTAAGTGGAGTTGTCTCTGAGTGGAGTTTCTCTGAGCTAGCTAAGTGGAGTTGTCTCTGAGTGGAGAGGCTGAGTCTAGCTGTGTGGAGAGAGGTGGAGTTTCTTGGAGTTTCTTTGCAGAAGAAACCGGCGGTGGAGCTGAGGTGGAAGAGTGGTGGTAAGTGGAGTTGTCTTGTGAACCCACGTGAGCCGCCCACGCCTGCGCACGCCCACGCCTGCACCTACGCGCACGCCCACGCCTACGCCCGCGCGCGCCCGCACCCACACTACATCCTTAAGAGTAGGAAGTTCTTAAGTGGAGTAAGGAAACTCGTAAGGCTTACAATTAAGTTTTATAGCCAGGTTAGCGAGTGAATGGTGTGTGAGTCTTAATGATGACTTCTTTTTCAGGGTGAGCTTATTTAAATAAACTAAAGAAGCTTGCTAGACTTGTTTACTTTGCCAAACACTCTGGGTACATTAGATTTAAAACTTAGGTGATACAGAGCCTCCCGAAGGTGAGTGAAAAGAGGTTGGTGTCGGAAGGCTTGTAATTATCCTACAGATTTATCATCACGAGTTCTACACATAAATAAATTGTGGTATAACAACCTGAACCCGTGACAGCGTGGTTCCCCAAAAGTGGCTCTTTGATGATAACAATTCATGTTACTGGCCACCTTTTTGCAACACAGCAAAGATTGCAAAATCCATAAAAGTGATGGTGGATCCTCAAGATGATTGGGCAAAGTATCCTGTAAGGATTCTAAGTAAATGTGGTAAGTGTGCTCATATTTCAGTGGTATGATTTTAATATATGTATGTATGATTTTGTAGTCATGAAGTGTCACTATACTGATTTTTTTTAAAGTTAATTTTGAACTTTACATATGCTCATCTTCTTACACGAGAGAGAGAGAGAGAGAGAGAGAGAGAGGAGAGAGAGAGAGAGAGAGAGAGAGAGATTTTGTGATGCATTTCATCTAAATACTAACTCAGTACTTAAGCTGTCAACAGGCCTGGTAACAAATATTGGCACAATAGAGATATCACTGCATAGGTGGCGCTCATGTTTTGTAGATACGTACTACGTAAAAAAAAGTTCCCGTAAATTACTTTAAAAACTAATCAGGCTTACTCTTTCGTTCATCTCAACTTCAGGTGACTTTATAAAGGCTCGGAAGTTGTGCAAAGAAGCCGAGTATCAGTCTGATCTTCAAAGTGAGGTGGAATATGGAAGAGGTCTCAGAAGGTAAGGAATATATTTTTTTTTTAATTCAGGTGTACCTCGGTTCTCGAACTTAATCCATTCCAGAAGGCTGTCCTAAAACCGAATCAGTTCACGAAAAGCTTCAACAAGGGTCGTTTGGGTCATCAGTCAGATTATTTCGGTAGTTCGCCACAACAAATTGGCTCTGGAACCGAGTTTATGTTCAACTTTTTTTTCTCAAACAATATGTTTGAGACCCGAATGTTCAAGAAGGGAGTCGTTCGGGAACCGAGGTACCACTCAAAATGGATCATTATCATCTCTAGCAGCAGCACTAACATTATTTTTTCCTCCTTATTCCACATACCTATCTTATAGTAAGAGAAGTTTTACTGGACCGAAAAGTGATACTGGACCATTACTGTCAGTGTGAATGCTTCCATTGCAATGCATGTGATAATATTTGACCGGACTGTGAGCGGAGAGAAAGCAGAGCGTGACCGTCCTCTATAGTGTGAATCAATCCTAAGGCTTACTTTATACAATGTTTCTTCAGAATCAAGAAGAGAATGGTCTCCAAGTCAGATTCAGACACTAGTGGATCTACCATCATGCTTCCTAGATCTAATCTCCCATCACCACCAACCCTGAATGATTCCCCACCTCTAGAGTGTCAGAATGCCTTTAGAAGTCCAATGAGTGGGAAACAACTGAGTGCTGCTTCATCATCTCTTGAGTCTTCGCAGCAAGACAGCGGTCACAACACGTCCAGCAGTACTTCTGAAGGTAACATATTACTATGGTTGTTTGTTAGCTTTTCATAAAACCAGAAACAACAAAATTATCTTGACTGTCATCATGGTATTTTTTTTTGCCATTTTATAGAAATAAATGAGAAGTTATCGGACAGATGTGAAACAGGTATAACAACTCCCTGTATACTAATAATTATTAAAGTTAGGAGGGCCACATGTTAGGTTATAGAATGCAAGGTAAGATGTCTGCATGCAAGAAGGAAGTGCTGAAATAGATAGGTAAAGGTCTGTTTAGTCTCCATAAATGTTTACTTGGATTTATATATAATAATATTTATAATTTTTTTCTGAAATTCTCATTTTATGTTGTAGGAATTAACACTATCTTACTAGAAGTAACAAGATGTCTGCAAGCAGTAGCAAGATGCCAAGCTACAATTGATGAACAAAATGGAATCCTGAAGAAAGTTTTGGCAACTGTTAAAAGTAATGGTCAGGGTCAAACATCAAGAACTGAAGAACTTGCTCCTATAAACAAGATTTTGCCTGTTGCAACTATGAGTGACTTCTATGAGCTAAACAAGAAAGTGGAATGTGAACAACAATTTGAAAATTTATTGGTAAGCTGATTAGTACACTTTGATTTGATGTTATATACTTAGTTATAAGTGATCACAAGTTCATAAGTGGTGACAGGTATATTTTTATGCTAAGCATATAACGTCACAAGTGATGTTATATACTTAGCACGAAAATATGGAATATTGCTACCCATAATTTCACTGGTAATTTTTTTTTCTATAAACTCGTACGTGTCATATTTAAGAGTATGAACAATACACGAATATGAAATAGGTATAATTGAGATAGTTAATCATTATAAAGATAAATGTGAGTCCTGAACACGTTTCACTTGCCTTCTGAATACTGTACGTACTACGTAGAACAATATTAGCATTGTATCGTTTATTTTATTTTTTTTTATTTTTATCCGTCCCGACCCTTTGATATATTAAACAAAGTGGGGGAAAAGTTTGGTCATTATAGTTGAAAGTTCAAAGGTTTTATTATATACTATATTTATTATAGGTTGTCTGCATGCACATATCAAAATTTGGGTTGACTGGTTACATGTATGTGGAAGTTTGGTAGACAAAATTAATTTAAAATGCACTACATAGACATACTGTACTAGTAATTTTGGTAAACCATGCAAATGCATGATCTACCAAAATTGCTATATACGGTAACATGTACTGTACATTGTAATTCAGTATCCGTCATATATACCCAACCTTGCAACGCATATACTGACTTGTTTGTTATATCAGACGAATGGTTGTTAGGTGTCACTAGGATTGATATAGCCGAAAATCAGGTATAACGAGGTTCAGTACAGCGAGAGTTGACTACGTATATACACTCTAGGTATGCATAAGACCACATGATATTAAAATATCAAGCTATGTAGGCAGTTTATATATATTATGGTAGTATCAGATAATACCTTTAATTTGATTTTCCCCCATCCATTTTCTTATCACTGTCCAACCTGTTTTGTGTTTCAGTACTACAGACTCCTGACCTATGGGGGCACCAACTTGAAAATGGCTGTGAAGTTCAATGTTGATGCATGTTTAACCACCCACATGCAAATGAAGTTCAATTGGGAAGGCCGTATGGGTTGGAAGACCAAAGCCAATGAAAACAAGACTGGCTTCAAAGCCACACATCTCTGCGCGTTGATCACACGTAAGTTACACGTGGTATTGTGGTCTAAACAATATCCTTTAATTGATGATTTTTATTGTATATATTGAAGAAGTTTGAAACAGGATATGTCTTTCATTTCTTTATTCATGTATATTTTCACTGCCAGGATAATTCCCTTGATATAAGTATGTTTTTTTAAAGAATGTAAAAAAAAAAAAGAATGTAGCTTGACAATATGTGTACTTAAGTTACTCGTATTTGCTGTAGTTACACCTGACATTTCTCGAGGTACAACTGTTCTCATTTTACATTTCATAGATTGCATAGTTGTATTTGGAGATAATTATAGCCTGTCATGTATTCATATGCGTTTTCAACAGTTGCACATGACAAATTAAGAATACGATACATCTTGCTTAACTTTACAGGGGTGCTGCTGGACAACAAGCACTTTCAGGCCACTGAAGAAGAGGTTGCCAAGGGCTTGATGAAGTACTTCAGAAATGCAGCTGACAGATGTGGTAGACGTTCTCGTCGAATGTCCAAGGACTAGAATATCTCAAGTGAAGAAGCTTGTATTATCTTTAAAAATATTGATTATAAATCAATTTATATATGTAGTTTTTTCCATTTCTCTTGAATTTTTTTTTAAATAATTTTCTATATATAATGTAAAGAACTAAAATTCTACAAAATAAGGAATGCATTCTGAGGCTAAGAGTATATTTGAAACGGTTCCCCTTTAAGTGTAAGTAAAGCAGAGAAGTTGTCTTTGTGGGCTATTAATTAGTGCTTCATAACTGATAAGTTATTGAGAAAAAAAATAAATAAATTTTGATTCTTCATGAGGTGTATTAATCCTTACCTAATCGTAGAAAAATATATTTCCTGTATTTTTTTTTCAGGTATGAAGCACTAAAGTTCCACAGACAAAGTTGTCATAGCATTTAAGATTCTACATCAACAAAACAATGGAAGAAACAGCTGTTATATCCCAAAACTTTTTGTTAATTGTTTAGATTTCCCATTAAATTTTTCTCCACTATTTTAGTCTGAGAACCATCTTATAAATCAAAATTATTATGAAAGAACATACCTAAACAGCAAGGTCCAATCTTGATATAAGTAATTTGATAAAATCTTATTTCAATTAATTCTTGTTAAGGAGATACCATATTTATAAATGATAATGGTATCTACTTAACATGAATGAATTATAATTATATTTTAGTTCTCAAATTGCTTGTATCAAGATAGAACCATGTTGGTAAAGTATAGTCTCAAATAATTTTGGTTTATGTGATGGTTCTCAGACTAAAATTATAGGAAAAATATCAGTGAAAAATTTTAACTCACACTGAAAGGTAGAAGAGGGGGAGCATTGCACAGCATGGCCACAATACCAATTACAGTATTGGCCCAGTATAGAAAAATATTCTGGCCAGTGGATGGGGTTACTGAATTGGGATGAAATGGGAAAAATATTATGGCCCGTTATCAAGTACGCAGTCGGGCCGATATAGAAAATTAATCGGGCCGCTGCCTGCCGCGGTGCATGCGGATAACTTTAATAAATCGGCCTGATACCGGCAGATGAACTTTACGGTGTAGGACCAATACAGGCAAATTCGGATTGCCGATGCTGGCCATCATCGGCCCATTGTTGAAATGTTTGCTGGGTATATTTTCCTTGTTCCATACACTGTATAGGTATGGGTATAAAAAGGGTACAGTTAACATTCATATTTATATACAATTCCATACGTAAGAGAGAAAAAGAGAGAGATAGAGAGAGAGAGAGAGAGAGAGAGAGAGAGAGAGAGAGAGAGGAGAGAGAGAGAGAGAGAGAGAGAGAGAGAGAGAGAATGAGAAGAAGGGAGACGAAAGACGAAAGACTGGAGACAGGGAGAGCGGGAAAGCAAAGCGGGAGACAGGGCATCTGAGCAGCAGTGCAAATGTGTTATTTACAAATTTCTAGCCCGCTCAGAAGACTGAGTCGTGCGGCTGGCAGCAAACTCGCCTCCCGCGCATGCTCAGAGGCAGGGAGACTTTGAGTGCAGAGGGGTACCTCGAGTGAACCCACACCGGCGTTGGCCGGTGTGGGTTCACTCGAGGTACCCCTCTGCACTCAAAGTCCCCCTCCCTCTGCGCGTGCGCGGGAGGTGATTTTGCTGCCAGCCGCACGACTCATTCTTCTGAGAGGGGCTAGAATAATGTAAACAACACAGTCGCACTGCTGCTCCGATCCCCTGGAAGAGGATTGGTTATCACAAAACATGTAAGAATAATAATATTGGACACGAAATTAATGTATCTGAGTAGTCAAACCATCCCAGGAAACCATGAGCCGAATATATCATCTACCGAATTCATCATCAGAGCAGCAGTGCGACTGTGTTGTTTACAAAGTTTAATACTGGACACGAAAATAATGTATCTGAGTAGTCAAACCATCCCAGGTAACCATGAGCCGAATATAACATCTACCGAATTCATCATCAGAGTAGCAGTGCGACTGTATTGTTTACAAATTTTGTCCCACTCAGAAGAGTGAGTCGTGCGGCTGGCAGCAAAATCGCCTCCCGCGCACGCGCAGAGGGAGGGGGACCTTGAGTGCAGGGGTACCTCGAGTGAACCCACACCGGGAAGCATATTTCCGAAATCTACATCACATTTTCATACGCTCCGCCCTCGCCGGTGACGTCGTATAACTCTGCCTCGTGATTGGCTAGCTACACTCGGCTCTTGCGCCATCCCCCTACCACCCCCCCCCCAAAAGCTTTCTCTCCCGCTCGCTTCCATCTCCCGCACCCCAGCTTTCTCTCCCGCTAGCCGCTGTAGCGAAATAATATGGGTCGCCTTGAGTAAACTGGGCCGTCGTATTACTGCCAGACGCACGACTCATTCCTTCACAGTGCGTCGCTCACCCTCAGTGGCTCACTAGCCTGGCCGCCGAAACATACAGGGTCGCGAGGTTTTGAGTACATTGAAATATTGAACTCTAACCTGATATTACCGAGCTACCAGATAATACTAAGAAAAACTGAGCCTATCATCGTGTTCGTGATACATCGATGTATATCATGAGCAAATAATATTTACAGTAACACTACATTTATATCAAGATAATTGAAGGAAATGAAATAGTGTATAAACATTTTTCACGTCCGATTCTGATGGTATGTAACAAATACTGATAAAAGAAAATATTAGGTGGTTAAAATGTCCGAGAAAGTTGTTAGGAACATATTTCCTATACATCTAACTGGCAGGTCATTATAATTTACGGAGCATTTTAACCGCGTAATGGTTTTTTTTATCAGTACTTTTTGTATACTAACTGGATCGGAAAAGTGTGGAGATTTCGAATCAGTAATTTTAAATTCCATACGAGTAAAACTAAGAGAGATACAGCGAGTTTAAGTAAGACATGTGAGAAAAATGTTTATACACTATTTCATTTCCTTCAATTATCTTGATATAAATGTAGTGTTACTGTAAATATTATTTGCTCATGATATACATCGATGTATCACGAACACGATGGTAGGCTCAGTTTTTCTTAGTATTATCTGGTAGCTCGGTAATATCAGGTTAGAGTTCAACATTTCAATGCACTCAAAACCTCGCGATCCTGTATATTTCGGCGGCCAGGCTAGTGAGCCACTGAGGGTGAGCGACGCACTGTGAAGGAATGAGTCGTGCGTCTGGCAGTAATACGACGGCCCAGTTTACTCAAGGCGACCCATATTATATCGCTACACCGCCATCTCCCCTACCCCCGCTCTCTCTCTCTCTCTCTCTCTCTCTCTCTCTCTCTCTCTCTCTCTCTCTCTCTCTCTCTCTCTCTCTCCTCTCTCTCTCTCTCTCTCTCTCTCTCTTGCTCTCTCTCTCTCTCTCCCTGCCTTCCTCCTCCCCATAGGTTAGGTTAGGTTATGTAACCTAACCTCCCCCCAATGGGTTAGGTTAGGTTAGGATAGATTAGGTTAGTTAGGATAGATTAGTTAGGTTAGGTAAAGAAACCTAACCTAACATCCCCCCCATATGTTAGGTTAGGTAACCTAACTTAACCCAACCTGCCCCCCCATAGGTTAGGTTAGGTAACCTAACCTAACTAAGGCAGTGAGAGAGAGAGAGAGAGAGAGAGAGAGAGAGAGAGAGAGAGAGAGAGAGAGAGAGGAGAGAGAGAGAGAGAGAGAGGAGAGAGCGGGAGAGAAAGGGGTGGTGGGGCAGATGGAGGTGAGATCGTCATTGGGAGGGAAGCAGAGAGAGAGAGAGAAAAGAGAGGTGGGGGTGAGAGGAAGACAACGAGGGAGAGAATAGGTGGATGGGGGGTGGAAGGGAGGAGGGAGGGAGGTATTGAGAGCGGGAGAGAAAGGGGGGGGGGTAAAGGGCCCATGAAGGTGAGCGGGAGAGAAGGAGCAGTGAGCGTAGCCAGCCAATCACGAGGCAGAGTCACGCCTACGTCACTGGCGAGGGCGGGGCGGATGAAAATGTGATGTAGATTTCGGAAATATGCCACCAGGAAGACACATAAGCCGCATTTTTGTCGTCCACGGTTTTGAAGATCGTCTTCGGTAAACCCAAGTCAATCCCGCCTGGCGCGTTTTTGTCGTCCACTTTCGGTTTGGAGGATTCGAAGACAGTTCCAAGCCGAAAAGACTCGGCCTCGAAGACTGCCTTGGAGCTGTCTTGAGAGACGGATTTCAGCTTGCAACCCGGATTCCCCTGAAAAACATCGACAAGAAGGAAATATGGCGGCCCAGAGAGAGTAAATAGTTACTTATTTGAGTAAAATATGCTGATTCCCACCTTAATTGTGGGAAATGACGCCACCTTAGTTGAAAAATAGTGCGTTGAATACACAAATGTGATAATACTGTATGGTAAAGCGGTAAAGCATAGCTTTAATCAGGGTAAAGCACAGCTTTACCCTGATTAATGCCAGTAATGTCATGAAATGAGTATGTGGCGTACTATCTATAATAGCACAGCTTACAGGTACGGCAGCCGTACTTAAATGCTCGCTTATAGATACGGCACGTGCCTAACTTTGGTATAATATAATATAAAAAGCTTATATAACCAAACCAAACCGTACCTAACATAACATTACCTAACCTAATCTAAACATAACCTAACGAATGTTGTATCCTCATAGTGCTCGCTTATAGATACGGCATGTGCCTAAGTTTTAGGTAAAAAGCTTATATAACCGAGCCTAACCGAACCAAACCGTACCTAACATAACATAATCAACCTAACATAACTTAAAAGATGCTTTACCAGGTAAATAATAAGGCACAGGCCGTACCAATAGCGGATGAATAGTGTATGACAACGTATCTTTAAGCACTTCGATCTATAATTTGTCAGTATCCAGGTGTTACAGATACGAGTTTAGTACATTGAATCAACAGTGTTTAGTAATGAAGATGTAAATGTTAGAAGCTATCATATAGCAAGGGCAATTAGAAAACAAGCCATTTTCTTTCGTAGCCACATGACATTCTGGTGAAGATGTAAAAATCTACTGAATGAAATAACTTTGTTAGCATAACCTTCCCAGAGCTGCAGTTAAATAAGCCTAACCAAAACTAACCTAACCAAACCAAACTAAACCTAACGTAACCTAGCCAAACAAAACAAAACCTAACGTAACCTAACCAAACCTAACGTAACCTAAAATAAATTGTATTTTTTTTCTGTAATTCAGCAGAATAACTGTTTGAGGTGATCTTTAGAAGTTTCTGAGGTTGAATTTGCAGTGCATACTAAAGGTAAGTAGATATGGAATAGGTCGTCTTACGAATCTTTACCGGTAATAGGTCTGTAGACTACACATTAAATGACATTACCTTAGGAAGGTCATATAGTGAGAGGGACTTTTGGGAGTTCAAGTAAGCAGCGACTTGCGCCCCAGGGAACAGTGTATTATAGTTAGACATGGATAAATAGAAAGATACTGGGATTTTTTTGGTAGTTATGTGACAAATAGAAGTTCTGAGGTCATTCTGAGGTTGTATTTAGCGCTAGTTAGACTCCACCTAGATTATACAGCTCAGTTTTGGTTATGTACTGTGTAGGATTATTTTCGGCGCTGACATTAATTTCGGCAACCATAACAAAAAGGAAATTAATGTCGCCAAATAATTTCAAATAAATGTACAGTAGCTATGTTTTACTTTCAATAAAGTTTTTAGGAAAGTTTGTAAGCCAGATAATAATATTTCGGCACCAAGTCAAGAAAAAGTGTTTTTGTGGTGGCCACTGATCGGCCCAAAACGGCCCCAAGACGGTCTTCGAAACCCAATCCCGCGCGTGGACGACAAAAATGCGGTTATAGTGGGTCCCACTGAGTACCCCTGTCGTAGTTAGAAATGACAGGGCTGCGCGCGCAGTCTTATTTTGCTGCCAGACGCATAACGCATTTGAATGCTGCAGCCACACTCCGCCGCCTGAGCCCGCCTTAGTTACCATCACACAATGGTCGTGGGTGGTGCTGTTTCTTCTTACTTACTTCTCACAAATGAGTGCATTGAAATGTTGTGCTCTTACCGGACATTACCAAACAACTAGATAATATTAAGGAAAACTAAGCCTACCATCGTGTTCGTGATATATTGATGCATATCATGAGCATATAATATTTACAGTAACACTACATCTATATTAAGATAATAGAAGTAAAAAGAATTAGTATATAAACATTTTTCTTACATTTTTTACTTAAACTCGCTGTAACTACCTTAGTTTTACTTGTATGGAATGTTCAATTACAGATTCGAAATCTGCACACTTTTCCGATGCCGATGGTAGGTAACAAGTACTGATAAAAAAAGTAATAGGTGGTTAAAATACCCCATAAAGTATAACTATTGCAAACTGGTGCCTGACGGCCAGCTAGATGTATAGGAAATATGTTGCTAACAACATTCGCGGACATTTTAACCACCTTAAAACTTTTTGTATTAGTACTTGTTACTTACCATCACAATCGGAAAAGTGTGTTGATTTCGAATCAGTGATTTAAAATTCCATACGAGTAATACTAAGATAGTTACAGCGAGTTTAAGTAAAACATGTGAGAAAAATGTTTATACACTGATACGGTAGTTAAATCGCATCTAACCTTTCAGTAGGCTTTATTAACACAAAATATCCATCCCTGCAACAATAGTGATAAACCTTCATTACAATGGAGAAAATAAGTATACATAGTTTAAATAAGAGTATAACCAATATCACTAACAATACCATTACAACAGAATACACACCTTACCTGGAAGGCTGCTACGTGAGGAGTGACTGAACAGACTTTATTCAGCAAACACGTAACTGCGGTTGTAGTTCAAATGCACTCTCGAACTAATCCCGAAACTAACCGAAACCCAAGTAGTTAAACTAAATGACAATTAAAAACCCCATCCTAATCAACCCTTAATACCACATTCACCCCTCACTAAAAGAACTTTCATAACGAGTTGGCGGACGCCGTACACGTGACGACCTCCTTAACACTGGCGGATCGTTGTCTGCCCCAGAAGCCGTGGTGAACAATCCGACTCAGAGTCCTGACTGTTCGTTGGACTCTGTTCATGGCTGTTAACATCATACTGTTGGTGATTAGTATCCGATGCGGTGTTTGACTTTTTCTCTCGTGTCATATGATTACTTCCAGCAGGCGCCAAGTGCTTGATGGAAACCGTGTCTTCACGCCCATCGGGAAACCTAACATGGGCGTAGTGTGGATTAGCTTGTATGAGGTCCACTTCATCCACCAGGGGGTCAATCTTGCTTGGTCGAACAAAGCGTCTCAGCAATACAGGGCCAGAAGTGCACAACCATGACGGAACTGAGATACCTGTGGAAGACCGTCGAGCATAGTTCAAAAGTCTTTCATGGGGAGTGGCATTAGTGGCAGTGCATAACAGAGAGCGAATAGAATGAAGCGCGTCCGGCAGGACACTCTGCCAGCACTGGACCGGCAGGCCACGTGATTTCAGTGTTGTCGAGACAGCTGTCCAGATTACGCCATTAAAACGCTCCACCTGACTGTTACCTTGAGGGTTGTACGCAGTCGTTCTACTACAAGAGATTCCTTTGCTAGAGAGAAAATCCCTCAACTCTTTGCTCATGAATGACGCGCCTCTGTCTGTGTGAATATAAGCAGGCATGCCAAACACTGAAAATAGGTTACATAAGCAGTTAATTACTGTAGGCGCTGTCATATCTTGGCATGGAAACACAAACGGAAACCGAGAGAATTCATCAATGATATTGAGAAAGTATTTGTTCTTATTAGTGCTTGGAAGAGGGCCTTTGAAATCCAAATTAAGCCTTTCAAAAGGCTGAGTGGCCTTTATTAAATGAACTTCATTCGGTCGGTGGAATTGTGGTTTACACTCTGCACATACCTTTCATGATGATGTGATACGTCGTACTTCCTCTAGAGAGTACGGAAGGTTCCTAGACTTTACGAAGTGGAACAGACGAGTAACGCCAGGGTGGCACAGGGCATCATGAAGTTCAACGAGTGAGCGCAGGGTCAGACTTACCATTCCACAGTAAGCTCTAGATAAGGTGTCTGCGGGGATGTTCTCTTTTCCGGGCCGGTACACTATATCGAAGTCGTAGCATGATAATTTCATTCTCCATCGTAACATCTTGTCGTTCTTAATTTTGTTTTTATGTTTTTTGTCAAATAAGTAAGACACAGAGCGTTGATCAGTACAGATAGTAAAATACCTGCCTGTTAGATAGTGTCGCCAATGGCGAACAGCCAGAATAATAGCCTTGGCTTCCTTCTCTACAGCAGCATGTTGTCTCTCGGGGCCTTGGAGGGTACGGGAGAAGAAAGCGACTGGGCGACCTGCTTGCATTAGCACCGCTGCTACAGCTGTGTCAGAGGCGTCAGTTTCAACTTCGAACGGTATCTTGTCGTCGATCATAGTCACGGTAGAAGATTCTATATCTCGTTTCAGTTGGTAAAAAGCCTCTTCTGCTTCCACAGACACCGGGAACACAGTGGTAGAAATCAGCGGTCTGATTTTCGTAGAATAGTCATAAATCCATTGAGAGTAATAAGCAAAAAGACCTAGTGTACGGCGAAGGGATTTCATGTCTTGAGGTAGTGGCAAATCACGAAGCGGCTTCAGTCTGTCGGGATCCGGTCGAATCACACCCGCTTCAATCACGTTACCCAAAATACACAATCTTCTGCATGAGAACACACACTTTTCCTCATTGTACGTGATATTTCTCCTTTTCGCAGCGGTGAGAAACTTTTTCAGGTTTTCGTCATGCTCTTCTTGAGTCTTCCCACAGATGGTTACGTCGTCTAAGTACGCGTAGGTTTCGGTTAGCCCCTCCTCCTTGATGAACGAATCCATGACGCGTTGAAAGCAAGCCACACCATTAGTCACACCAAATGGGACTCTCGTGAATTGGTACAATTTTCCACAGGCTTCAAAGGCAGTGTAAGGCCTGTCCTCCACACGTATGGGAACCTGATGATACGCACTGCGCAAATCAATCGTACTGAAAATATTATGCTGCGCAATCAGGTTCACAGTATCATCAATTCGAGGTAACGGGTAACCGTCAAGTAAAGTGAATTTGTTTATTGTTTCCGAATAATCGACTACGAGGCGTTTTCTACGAGATTCACTTTTTACCACCACCACTTGTGCTCGCCAAGGGGAGTTGCTTTCCTCAATAATCCCTTCACGTAGCGTTCTTTCAACATCTTTTGCTATGAAGTCTCTATCCTCCCAACAGTAGCGTCGCGATTTAGCAGCAACCGGATGGCAGTCAGCAGTCAAGTTCGTGAAAAGTTCCACCGGTTTCACATTTAGCACACTCAACCCACATATCACTATGGGAGGCAGGTCTCCACCATATGTTAACGTCACGCTGTCGTGCAATCGTTGAAAATCCTGTCCTAGAATCACGTCAGTGCATAGGTTGGGCAGCACACTTAAACGTAAATCAGAATATTCTCGTGCATTCATTCTCAACTTAACACGACAGGTTCCTAAAGCGTGCGCAAAGTGCGCGGTAGACGCCATGCTCACTGATGTTCGAGAAGGTTCCACTTGCAACGAACACTTAGTAACAACATCAGGATGAATAAAACTGTTTGTACTACCACTGTCGATCAATCCATCCACTTCTTTCCCTTCGATAACAATCTTTGCTACAGCTTTAGACAAACCAGCGGGAGTGACAGTACCAATAACTGTAGCTAAAGTAACACTGTCGACTGGACTCACTGCCGCGCTTGTGGCTGAACTACGACATACTCTAGCAAAATGTCCTTTCTTTTGACACTTGTGGCAGACAGCTTCTCTAGCCGGACACTTCGAGCGCGGATGCCTCATAGATCCGCAAAAGAAACATTTCAGACTCTGTGAGCTACTAGCAGCCATTACATGATACGAATCAGACACTTCACTCCTACTATCTTCACTTGTTGCACTTAGCACTCGAGGAGGCTCACTGTAAAATGACTCAGAGTTCTTCTGCGCAGCTTCCAGACCCCGAGCTTGATCAAACATTGATGTCAAGTCAAGAGTTTTCTTTTCCAATAGTCTTTGCCGGATCGAAGCAGACCGTAAACCACTAATAAACGCATTTCTGATCGATTCATCACAGTGTTGCGAAGCGGTCACCGATTTGAAATTGCAGTCTTTACTCAACACTCTGAGAACCCGAAAATATTCATCCAAACTCTCTCCCTCCTGCTGGCGCCGAGTAGCCAGGAGATGCCGAGCGTAGACTTCATTGGGAGTTTTAACATACAGAGATTTCAAGGCATCGATGGCGTCCTCATATGTGCGGGATTCAGAAATCGTCTCGTAAACTCTTGGGGTTAAATAATTAACGAGAACTTTGAGTTTGTCCAAGCCGTCCTGTGGTAGTGCTCCAAGGAATCTCTCAAAGGTTCGGAACCAGTGCCTCCACTCTAGTGAAGCCGTCGTCGCACTTGGTTCGCAGTCGAACCTCTCCGGTCTCAGATGGCGTTCCATTTTGTGTTAATAAATTGATACGGTAGTTAAATCGCATCTAACCTTTCAGTAGACTTTATTAACACAAAATATCCATCCCTGCAACAATAGTGATAAACCTTCATTACAATGGAGAAAATAAGTATACATAGTTTATATAAGAGTATAACCAATATCACTAACAATACCATTACAACAGAATACACACCTTGCCTGGAAGGCTGCTACGTGAGGAGTGACTGAACAGACTTTATTCAGCAAACACGTAACTGCGGTTGTAGTTCAAATGCACTCTCGAACTAATCCCGAAACTAACCGAAACCCAAGTAGTTAAACTAAATGACAATTAAGAACCCCATCCTAATCAACCCTTAATACCACATAAACCATTTATTTTTCCTTCTATTATCTCAATATAGATGTAATGTTACTGTAAATATTATATGTTCATGATATGCATCAATGTATTACGAACACGATGGTACACCTATCAGCATTGTCTATCAGCATCACCTATCAGCATTATCTATCAGCATCGCTTATCAGCATTACCTATCAGCATTATCTATCAGCATCGCCTATCAGCATTACCTATCAGCATTACCTATCAGCATTACCTATCAGCATTATTTATCAGCATTACCTATCAGCATCGCCTATCAGCATTACCTATCAGCATTACCTATCAGCATTACCTATCAGCATTATCTATCAACGTTATCTATCAGCATTATCTATCAGCATTACCTATCAGCATTATCTATCAGCATCACCTATCAGCATCATCTATCAGTATTATCTATCAGCATTACCTATCAGCAATATCTATCAGCATTATCTATCAGCATTATCTATCAGCATCACCTATCACCATTATCTATCAGCATCACCTATCAGCATTATCTATCAGCATTATATATCAATATCATCTATCAGCATTACCTATCTGCATTATCTATCAGCATTTTCTATCAGCTTCACCTATCAGCATTATCTATCAGTATCACCTATCAACATTATTTATCAGTATAACCTATCAGGATTATCTATCAGCATTACCTATCAGCATTAATACCTATCATCATTGCCTAGATATCAGCATTATCTATTATCATTACCTAGATATCAGCATTATTTATCAGCATTACCTACAATAGATATCAGCATCACATATCAGCATTATCTTTCAGTATCACCTATCAGCTTTATCTATCAGCATCACCATATCAGCATTAATATATATCATCATTACCTAGATATCAGCATTATCTATCAACATCACCTAGATATCTGCATTATCAATCAGCATCACCTATCAACATTATATCTATCAGCATTATCTACAAGTAAAAGAGAGAGAGAGAGAGAGAGAGAGAGAGAGAGAGAGAGAGAGAGAGAAGAGAGGAGAGAGAGAGAGAGAGAGAGAGAGGAGACCACAACGACAGCCATATTCCATGACATCAGGAGGTAGACTGATGTGCTTGCCGCGAGTGTTGAAGGGGAACTGGGTAAAGCAGTACGATATGTTGGAGTATGCGCGCGCAGCCCTATCATTTCCAACTGGCCAGTCACTTCTAACTACGACACCCCCTCCAAATTTCAGCTCGATCTGACCACATGTAGATAGGTTTTACTGCTAACACACACACACACACACACACACACACACACACACACACAGAATTTGACAATTATATATATATTATATATATATATATATATATATATATATATATATATATATATATATATATATATATATATTATGTTACGGCACCCACCTTTTTACTCAGTTCGGTGGGTGTCACCATCCACGGGCGAGTTCAGCCAAGGCCACCTGTCTCTAGGTGGCGTTGGTTCAGCGGGGTGGGGGGGGCAGATTTCGGCAACTGAACGATAAAGGACACCAAGCACGTCGATGTGGTCCGTGTTGTGATGATCAGCTGACTGATCCAAGATGGCGGCGCACCTTTTTCGTGGGCACCCTTATCGCCGTGGAAAAAACTTGCTGATTAACATATAATAGAGTCTGGAGCAATTATAGCTGCAGTAAATGCAGTATTTAGATGGCTAGAAGATGTGAGAGAATAAAAAAAGCAGTAAACTCCTGTGAGCGTGGTGATATTGCGTAGATGATAGTGTGGCTGGTAAATTTCTAGTTCCTCCCAATGCATTTGGATGTAAATAACACACTTTTCGTATAAATATTGATCCATTTCGAACGATTTTGACATTCATTTTCGTCGCAAATGCATATCTAATAAGACATCCCCATCAACCCCCAACAATTCTGGGGACCTGTGGGAATGCGGGGTTCTTGGGGGAAGACAAAATATAATGATTGTCAGTAAGTAGTTTGGTAATTCTGCATAACTACTGCTTCGACGATATCGATATAAATATGAAGTCGTACATACTATACATAGTGTACTTAACACATCTGTAACGGTTTCAGGCGGTGCTAACCATTACTTAGCTGGTAAAGCATCTTTCAAGTTATGTTATGTTAGGTTATGGGGTAGAATTTTATATCTTCACCGAAATAAATTGTCTGCAACGCGTCCAACTTTCTATTGTTGGTCATAGAGAACATTTAATAGCTTCTAAATTAACCTAGGTAAAGATTCGAAAGACGACCCAGTCTGTTTTTTGGACAAAACAATTTTTTACTGATAAATTTTGATGTGTTTTGAATTCATCTGATGTTTGTTTGTTATGCCATGCATTTTTTTCCCAAGGTAAAAATTGCCACAAAAAAGACAGATTAATTCAAAACCATCAAAATCAATAAGAGAACAAATTTTTTTAAGTAAGCCTAAGCAAACCTAATTAAACCTAACTTAACCAAAGGAAACCTAATTAAACCTAACCTAACCTATCTGAACAAGTATCTGAGGTTGAATTTGCAGTGCATTACAAAGGTAGTGAGATATCGAGTGGGTCATCTTACGAATCTTTACCTGGTTTGGTTATGTAAGGGTAGATTTAGTTAGGTTAGGCTTAATTAGGTTTGCTTAGCTTTAATTAAGTTTACTTAAAGCAATTTTTCTCCTATTGATTTTGATGGTTTTTAATTAATCTGACTTTTTTTTGTGGCAATTTTTACCTTGGGGAAAAAAATTACCTGGCATAGCAAATATACATCAGATTAATTCAAAACACATCAAAATCTATCAGAAAAAATTTGCTTTGTCCAAAAAACAATCTGGGTCGTCTTCCGAATCTTTACCTGAACCTAACATAACATAACCTAAATTAACCAAACCTTAACCTACATTGACAAATAACAGAACCTTGTTCAAACCAAACTAAACTTTACTTTTCGAAGAGGTCTCACAGAAAACATTGAATATCTCACAAACTAAGAATTTGCGACGGAATTTTAATTAAGAAAACCTTTTCAAAATGCAAAAATGCAAAAATACAACCCTGAATTCTCTAGAGCATTCTAATGAAGATGTAAAATAATACTGGTTATGGTTAGGTTAGATAAGGTTATGGTTAGATTAGGTTTGGTTGGGTACGGTTTGGCTCGGTTAGGTTTGGTTATATAAGCTTTTCATTACCCAAAAGTTAGGCATTTCACTCGATTTTTTTCCGGATTGCCATATTAAAGCCTGAATCTAAGTCAATTTCTCAAACTATCAATTGCTCAACAGTAAATTGCTCTAAATAATAACCTAACCTAAATAGAAATGTACCCGTTCTTGATTTTAACTGTTCAATTAACAATAATAAAGTTGTATTTCTTTATCATATTTTTGGATATTATTCATTAAACTAACTTTTTTCGAGCAATCTACCTTTCGAGCAATTGATTGTTCGAGATATTATTTTTCGAGCAATTTACTGTCGAGCAATTGATTTTAAAAAATTTACCGGATACCTTATGGGCTATATTTGATTATAATGACGAGCACAACCTGAAACCTTCACAAATGTGTTAAGTACACTATGTATAGTATGTAGGACTTCATATTTCTATTGATATCGTCTGAGCAGTAGTTATGTAGATTTACCAGCAGTTTCGAATACATTTAATGAGCTTTAATTTTTCATATATTTATTTTCTAAGTGTGATCTGAAGGATTACCTTACCCAGAAGGTGATCCCAGCATTGTACATCATTCTTGGCAACTCACCCAGTCTTTTCAGGTGTCCAAACCATCTCAGTATTCATATCAAATTATTGTTGTAATTTACTTAGAAAATAATGTCTTTTAAGGTAAACATGATAGAAAACCAAGAACATTTATTGACTTGTAAATACAATAGATTAGATTATCTTAGATTATAAACAAACATTCAAGACATAAACCCATATACATTAATGAATACAAGTATGTACAGGTTTGGGAGACTGCACTTTGTAAAAATTGAAAATGAAAGTAGCTGAGGAATAATATGGAGATAACATTAGTGTCTTCTCCCGAGGTTAATACTTACATGTCAGATATAATTAAGGTATGTTCCTATCAAATTTGTTATTTTATGTCGCCTCTATCTGTATATAGACAGTTAGGTACAGTAGGTGTTGTGTTATTAATAGATAGTCGGGTCTTAGGGCGTTTCTTGACCGTCTGTTGTAAGACGAATTTCTTATTACCGAGACGGCGATATTAAACAACGTCTTACTTCATCATATATACGAATGTATTGACTTCACTGTCTTAATTACTTATTCTATAACTTCAAAGGATCTTAGTGCATTGTTCCTGGGTGAACCTCAGTCTCTGACAGATAAGAAAATTAGCTTAAACGTCTCCGACAGTGGAAATCTAAGATTCTGCGGCTACTTGTTGTTGTTGTTGTTGTTTTAGGGCTGCGAGGATCCGTTGGGGAACACTATGAGCCCTGGTGATGTCCTATGATGCTATCACAGGCGCGGTAGTTGACCTGTCCTCCTCAGAAAGGCACAGGTGAGGCGGATGACGGCGTGTTGCCGGGAGGGGTGGACGCCAGCCGCCGCCAGCAGGGTGGGCAGGTCAAAGGTGTTGACGTTCAGCGCGAGGAGTTGAGACTGTAGCACTACACGGTGGGAGTGGAAGCGCGGACACTGCAGCAGAAAGTGTTCAATAGTCTCGGGGACGTTCCTGCACCAGGGGCAGTCGGGGTCAGGGGACAGACGAAGACGGAGCAGGTGAGCTGTGAGTGTCGTGTGCCCCAGGCGGAGGCGGGTGAGGGTGACATCCAGGACACGGGATTTTTGTCGTATCCACGGCTGGGGGGAAGAGTCACTTCGGTAATGGCCCATGGAGGTAGTGCGGAGGGCATCGCCGAGCGTGTTATTCCAGGTGGAGCGGCAGACCCGGGAGATGAGGCGTGTGGCTGTGGAGAGCGGTAGAGGGAAGGGTGTTGTGTTTACCTCAGTTAAGGCCATCCTGGCAGCAGTATCTGCTACCTCGTTGCCTGGGATACCAGCGTGGGAGGGAACCCACTGAAAAGCGATATCCCAGCCCTCGGTGGTAAGGTGCAGAAGGGCCCTCTGGACGACGTGGACGAGGGACGTGGATGAGTGGGGGTGGCGGGAGAGGAGGAGGTGGAGTGAGGAGAGGGAGTCTGTGTAGATCACAGCCTTGCCCTTGGTATGAGAGGTGTGGAGGTGTGTGACGGCCTGGTGGAGGGCATAGGGTTCAGACGTCAGGACTTTTGTCTCCGGTGGGAGCCTCCATGTCCTGCAGATGGAGTTGGCAGGGTCATAGACGGCTGCTGCCGTGGAGGGGAGTGTGATCCATCGGTGAAGAGCTTGATGTGATGGTGGTATAGCGTCCTGTCCATCTGGGTGAATAGTGCCGCCGCCAGAATACCTGCAGAGTGCCGAGAGGAGAGGCCTGGAAGGTGCAGGGTAAACTTAGAGGTGGTGTCCAGCCAGGGTGGGAGAGGAGAGTGTGGGCTGGTGGGTTGTGGTGGTGGTGGTGGTATATTAAAATCAGTGAGAGCCTGCAGGGCCCTAACCAGCAGTGGTTGTCTGGCACCTGGAGACCAAACAGGTGTGTGATGGTCCACACCAGAGTTGCTGTACAGAGTAGCAAGGGGGTGAGCCGGGGGCAGGCACAAGATGCGGTGGTAGTGCTGGCACAGAACCTCCCTTCTGTGGGCGGACAAGGGGAGGATGCCACTCTCGGCATGCAGGGGGATAACAGGGGAGGATTTCATGGCCCCCATGGATATCCGAAGGGCTGCATTCTGGAGGGGATCCAGCCTGGTGAGGACAGTCCGTGCCGCTGACCCATAAATGCTGCTGCCGTACATGATTTTGGGCCGGATGGTGGCAAGGTAGTATTGGAGGAGGAGATCTCGGTGGGCGCCCCAACGGATGCCGGCAATCCGTTTCATCACGTCCAAGCGCTTGTTGCAGGAGGTTCGGAGATATTCTCTGTGCCCGGCCCAGGAGAGGTGAGGACCGTCCAGCCGCAGCCCCAGGAAGGTGTGTGTCCTGGAATAAGGTACTGCCTGGCCGCACAGTTGGAGAGTAGGTGGGGAGGGGAGTCGCTTAAGGGTGAAACACATAAGCGTGCTTTTAGGGGCGCTGACCTTAAGTACCCAGGTAGTCACCCATTCACCGAGGGAGGTTGCCGCTTCTTGCAGGTGAGTCTGCGCTTGGGCCAAAGTTGGTGCCCGGCTGACAATGGATATGTCGTCAGCGTAGAGAAGGAGGTGTGAGTGGGGGGGAATGCGAAGGTCTGAGAGGAGGACGTTAAATAGAAGAGGGCTGAGGATGGAGCCTTGAGGAACGCCTCTGCGAATGGGACGGGAGTGTGACAAGGAGGCTCCCACCGCAACCTGATAGGAGCGACCAACAAGGAAGTCCTGGACCCAGGCAAGGGTGGCCCCGGTAATGCCCATGCCAGCCAGCTTGTACAGGATACCCTCATGTGGTGCTGTGTCGAAGGCTCCTTCCAGGTCAATGAAGATGGTAGTCATGACCTGGCGCTGACGGTAGGTGTCACAAACATGGTATTCCAGCTGACCCAGCACGTCCACGGTGCCTCTATGGGGGCGAAAGCCGCACTGCTCCTCCCTCAGCAAGAGCTTCTCCTCCAGCCACCAGGACAGGCGTGTGGACACCAGGCGCTCCATCAGTTTTCCGATGCAGGAGAGGAGTGCTATGGGCCTGTAGGAAGACGGGAGTGTCTTTACCCGGCTTGGGGATGGGGATGAGGCTTCCAACAGATGGGGTATCGTTTTGTCTCCCAGCTGGTGTTGTATAGGTGCAAGAGGCAGTCCTGTATAGGGGGGGTGAGGTGGGTGAGGAAGTCGTAGGGAATGCGGTCTCGTCCAGCTGCCTTGCCAGCAAGCAGCGTGGACAGGGCCACATCGAGTTCCCGCCGAGTGAAAGGTTGAGCGAGGTTAGGGATACCTGGGGAGGCAATATAATTGGAGACAGCACTGTGGAGGTCCGCTGGAGGATGAAGAGGAGGGGGAAGGCCGATTCTCAGGTGGTAGTGATGGGCCAGGGTCTCCGCCTTCTGGGGGTCATCCAACGGGGACCGGGCACCGTCTGTCAAGGGGATGGGGTGGCGCGCCTTCTTGCCCTCCATAGAGTGCAGGAAGTCCCATGTTCTCTTGGTGGAGGAAGAGAAGGAGAGGGAGGAGCAGTGGGAATCCCATGCACTCCTCTGGGCCTTGAGGATGGTCTTGGCGCAGAGGGCATCAAGACGGCGATAGGTAGTGCCGGCCACTGGTTCCAGGCTCGACGGCGGGCCAGTACTGCCCGGGCACAGTCGTCATTCCACCAGGGCTTCCCAGGGCGACGGGGTGTGCGACGCGTGGCAAGGTGGAAGGCAGCCGCACCCGCTGTTTCCAACGTCTGATGGAAGGAAGATGCAGCGTCGTCCAAAGGAAGAGTGGTGATATCCGGTGGGGTCTGGAGGGCCTCCCTGTAACGCGGCCACTCGGAGGATGTAATTTTCCAGCGGGGCATGCAGCCAGGATGGTGCTTCGGGGGAGCCTGTGGAACAGAAGCCAGCACAGGAAGGTGGTCACTCCCCATGTATGGTCCAGTAGAGAAGGTGGAGGTGGTGAAGGCCGGGTCACCAATAAACAGGTCCAGGACCGAGGGAGCACCAGTGTGGGGATGGAACCTGGTGGCCAGACCAGGTGGGCTCAGCAAGGAGAGGTGAGGAGAATCCATCATTATCTGGAATAATGTGTTACCTGAGGGGTTCCGTTTATGGGGTGGCAGGTCAGGCTCCCAGCATTGGTGGTGTGCATTGAAGTCCCCCAAGATGATTACTGGGGGAGGAAGAGAGGCGATGTAGTGTTCAATCTCCTGTGAAGTGGCGGCACCACCCGGGTTGTAGATCACTGCCACAGTGAGCAAACTTCTCAGGAGGCTAACCCTGGCAGCAACGACCTCCAGGTGCCCGCCCGGCCACTGAGGAAGGGGAAGCAAGGAGTAGAGCAGCCCGTCACGGAGGGCAAGTAGGACACCCCCACCACGGCCCTGATGGCGGTCCCGCCTGAAGATGGAGTAGCCCGGAAGGTTGAGCGCTAGGTGAGGAGGGAGCCAGGTCTCGCACAAGCCGACCACCGAAGGAAGTGAGTCCCGCAGGTAGGTGTGGAGCTCCGCTGTCTTCCTAAGGAGAGACCTGGCATTCCAGAGGAGGAAGGTGAGGGTCATCTCCTATTCAAATAGAGAGGAGATGAGCATGGAGAGGGTGGGCCACAGATAAGTGAGGATCTCCGGCACAGGTGTACCCTTCTGGTATAGGTGGTAACCCTTCCAGAGGAGGGTGAAAAGTGAGGAGATGACCGTATCCATGGAGGAGGCGGGAGAAGCCGGACCTGCAGCTGGGCGAACAGGTGCCTGGGGTGGGGTGGAAGGCCTTGAGGGCATAGCGGGGGTCGGAAGCAAGGGAGTGGCATGATGGAAGGTACGTCCTGGTCCCTGATCACGGTGGGACGGGAGGCCGTGCGGCTGGTGGACCTCAGCCTCGGTGGTGGAGTAGGAAATTCCTGGGTCGGGATCTGAAGGGGTCGGGGTAGACGGAGGTGCCAGATATCCAGGCGGTCTACGAGTTTTACGTACCGGAGGAGTAGGAGTGTTGCCGGGCGCAGGGGAGATGACGTAATCCTGAGGCAAGGGGGCATCATCTTCCAGGGCCTCCTCCAGCGGCCTGAACCTATTCCTTGTGACGATGGTGGAAAACTGCACACCCGGGTGGACTGCTCTAGCTGGGGGTTGATTGGGCTTCGTCGGTGCAGGCGAAGCTGGTGAAGGATGCGGCCTGCGGTGGGCCAGAAGGCTAGGCAGGTCAAGGTCCCGCAGTTGTGTGTTGATGGCATGCAGGGGCTTCCCCTCCCGCATCAAGTCAGCATAGAGCTGCTGTGCCCGGCAGTTGAATGGGTAGTACGCAGACCTGGGCCCATGTGGTCCCCCACACTGGAAGCAGAAGAAGGGTCTGGTGCAGGAGATATTGTCGCTCTGACACGGGTGAGGCCCGCTGCAGCGGGAGCATCGTACTGGAGACCTGCAGGTGTTGAGGGAGTGGCCAATCCGATGGCACCCAGGGCAGCGGAGCAGAGGGAGAAGGTAGGGGCGCGCCCAGTACACCAACTGGGAGATGGACACCTTTGTGGGAAGGGTCCCCCTCACCTTCAGGCGGAGCCATTTCCCTGTGGTGGACCTGGGCAGATTGCGGGGCGGGATCCATGTGATTTCGACCACCTCACCACCATCGAGGGATCGAAAGTCCTTCCGGACCTCACAGATGTCAGTGTTGTCATCCAGGGGCCCCACCCTGGCGTAATGGTAGTCAGGGCCTTCACGCTCAGCTCTGCGGCAGGTGACCTCCCATTCCCCCAGGGTAAGGGTGTCCTGCCCCAGTTCAGGTACCTTGGGGATGTTGTGCTCCCATATCACAACTATGAGAGCACAGCCATTTCCCAGGGCGCGGGTTTCTCCCTCGAGGACGTACTTGCCAAGTGACGAGAGGTGCAGAGCCTGGGAGACCCTGCAGGGGTTGGCAAAAACCCTTGCACCAGACACAGCTCGGAGGAGGAAGGACGCTTGAACATACGCTTCCGGAGGGGGCAGAGACTCTTGATCGGTACGAGGGGTCTTATCTGGCCCTTCCTGCGATGGAGAATGAGCCCGTGGCCTCTTGGTGGCGGAGGAGGGAGGGAGGGAGGGAAAACATGAGGCGTCATCCACCTGAACATCCATCGAGGATGCCCCAATACCCGGTGACGTGTCAGACATGGCAGCGGCAGACGTGAACACGGTCAAGTAGCAGGCTGTTGTAGACTGCTCAGCGAAGGGCGGGAAAGCTCAGGAACAGTGCAGAGCAACTCAGCGGTCAGAAGGGCGAGCTGTTACACTGTTGAGAACGGAAAAGCGGAGCGAAAAAGCCTACAACTTGACATCACACTGCTGTCTCACTGGACCATGCGGCTACTTCCTCTGGTCGCCTTACAAAATGTAAACAAAAACCCCCCCAGTCTCAGTCCAAGTCCCCTCGGCTGATGCTCTGAGAGCATCAGCCGACCATATCGATATATATCGATGCAGCGACGCTCGGCTTGAGGAACGCGGCGTTGTGATTGGCTGAGCTCGGCTCATAATCATTGTGGGAGTCGCTACCGAACGGGCCCCACGTCACCTCCTTACCTGGGACACTAAGGAGATGAATGTCTTCCTGGGTTCTTGTAGGGGGGGGGTGGGGGTTAGCGGGACAGGGAGGTTAGTCAAACACTAAAATCTCTTTTCCTTTCCTCGTGTATTAATCCTAGCCCGCTTACAGGGTACAGCACGACAACACTGTCTCAACACTCGACAGTACAGCACAAGACGACCGCACACACAACAGCACACGGCGACAACACAGTGCACAGCAGTACTCTCTTGTCTCAACACTCGAGAGTCCAGCACAAGCCGACTGCACACAACAACACACCAATCACTACCCCGCCACAACAATATATATATATATATATATATATAGTGTGTGTCCTTGTCTTTCGCTCTCAGACCCGAAGGAATATTCCATCTGAGACGAAAGAGAAGTGATCAGAGTTAACTTGGCCATTTGTTTAACCCAGTAGGGATTCAGAAGTGTTTCTTTTTTCTCAAAACACTATACTACACAGTGGTGACCTCCATCTACTACCTCGACCGTGATGGTCAATATATATGTGTTCTAAGATATTTTTCTAATATTCAATCTCAAAAATAAAATCTTTTGGTACTTCACCCTCAAATTTGATTATCCCTGAACAACCTACCCTCTGACCGGAGACAAATTAAGGAAAGTGATACCGAACCTACTATATATTTTTTTGTGTGTAAAATACGCAGTATTACATATATATATATATATATATATATATATATATATATATATATATATATATATATATATATATATATCCCAGCAAACATTGAACTAGCGGGCCAATAACGGCAGAAGAGCGGCATAACGGATACTGGCATTTAGCAAACGGGTCGATTAATAATCGAAATCGGATTCCTGCATTGCATTTTTACCTTTTTTATTATAACAAGTTGGTGAATACCGGCCCATATCCGGCATGCAGTAAGAATACCGACAAAGAAATTGCAGCAATATTCTTAATTTATTTCCCCATGTTTACTGCAAATTAGATAATGTTCAGCTTTTTTGAAAAGTACATTGAATTTAATTTCTTCGTCCAAAGAAATTTAAATACGCCGCATGCAGTTGGTTGCATATTCAATGTATACGATATAGACAATAAATTTTTTCTTTCTTATATAAAAAAAAAAAGCTTGATATCAGAGAACTGTAATTATATTGTATAATAAAAATATAAATTATCTGTGTAATTTATTGGGTGTAGCATTATGATTCTTAAATATTATTAATTTTAAAAATTTAATTGGAACATGTTTACAAGCGTATATTCCCGCGTTCTGTTCATGCACGTTGAACTGCTGATCCTGTGACGGCCACTTTTTTCATCTGCTACTCTTTGTTCTGTAAGCTTTTCCATATCATGTATCATTACTCATGTAACACACATTCAGGGTAATATTGTGATTCACCTCCATATGATCTGAACACCCCATCACCACCTGTCATCCTCTTGTCCCCTGGATTGCCAAACCAGGAAAGATGCTGTAGGACCATGCAACATATATCTTGTTAGCTTGTACTTGCTAGATAATGTCATCAACGTGGACAATTCAGAGGAAAGCGAAAAGAAAATTTAAGGAATTAACGCAAGCTGAAACTGAAACTGTTGGGTCACCTTCATGCACACCTATTGCCAGGGAAGTAAGTGATTTTGATGTTGAGAGAACTAGTCCTACTAGTAGTGAAACAACACCTTCTGTTAGTAGTTCTAGTAATGCTTCTGACTCTAGTAGTGAAGAGGAAGACAATAGTGAGGTTAGTCCCAGGCACTGCATTAGAGAATGGGCACTGAAGCATGATATTCCTCATTCTACTCTCAGAGACCTGCTTGGTATAATCAATCACTGTTATGATTCAAGTATTCCCTTAGATCCTCGCACTCTTTGTAAAATACCAGTGAACAAGTCTGATCAAATTAAACATATTTGTGGGGGAACACTTTCATTTTGGTGTCATTGATGCTCTAAAAGAATATCTGGATTCCTTAAATGAAAATGAAAGATTTGCTAATGATTCAGTTTGCTTGAAAATTAATTGTGATGGAATCCCATTATTTAAAAACTCTTCAGAACAGTTTTGGCCAATATTAATTCAGTTTTCCACAAAGAGAAATATGCAGATTACTTCAAAACCATTTCCCATTGGCATTTTTTTGGGTAACACCAAACCTAACGATTTGACAGCTTATCTTGAGGACTTTTTGACAGAAATTAACTTCTTAAAAGATGGTTATGAATACAGAAGTGCTACGTATTCAGTTATTATTCACTCCTTTGCGTGTGATGCTCCTGCAAGTCAATTCTTGAAATGCATTA
>JAPQNM010000033.1:4974952-5062452 GCA_029783475.1 Metacarcinus magister
GGACTTACACAAGGAGTTAAATGGTACCATGTTTAGCCAGGACTTGTCCATTTAAACAGTGTAGGAAGCAGGAAGCTAGGTGACAGGCTGGCAGAGTGGGTGAAGGCAACCAGACTGCTCCAGGAAACTAGGCAGTTTACAAGGGAGGAAGAGAGTGAGTGACAGAATAAGGAGAATGAGAGTGCAGTATGGTATGGATGCGTGAATATGAGAGAATGGGGGGCTGGAAAATCAGAGACCAAGTGTGTTAGTAGAAGAACAGTTAGGTTAGGTGTGACTGAGATGCGACTGGAACTGGAGGTGAACCAGCAGCCTCAACAGTATAGAATGAATGGTTAAGGAAGGAGAAAAGACGCCCACCAAGCAATGAACTGTATGAAGGTTGGATGTGTGAACGTGAGAGGATGGGGCATCGGAAAGTTTAAGGACGCATGCAAGGAGCTGAATGAATAGAAATTGGATGTGGTTGGAATGACTGAAACACACTTGAGGGATGAAGTAAAAATGGACAGTAGTGAGTATGTAATGATTGGAAAGGGACGTAAAAAACAGGAAACACTGGGAGGAGGCGTAGCCTTCCTTCACAGGAAAGAAAGGAACTTTAAGGTTGATGAGATAGATGTAGGAAACAGTGCCATGAGTGAGGATGTGTTAGCTGTAAGAGTAGAATACATAGGTCAGCAGGGTAGAAGTGAAAAGATGATAATGATTGTGGTGTACATGACAGTTGAGGGTGAAAGAGCAAGAAGGGAGAACAGCATGAAGTATAAGATTTTAAAGAAGATTATAAGAGAACATGCTGGAGAGAGTGATGGTGATGGGTGATATAAATGCACACTTAGGTATGCTAGGTGAGCCAGTGAATTGCAATGGTGAGATGCTTGTGGAGTTCATAGATGAGATGAATTTAGAAAATCTAAATGACACGTTAGCAGAGGGACGTGTGACATGGAGTGTAAGAAACCAGAAGTCTGCAATTGATTTTATGTTAGTGAATGAGAAGGTGCATGAAAGTGTTACTCTGATGTGGACAGGTCGCGTCACTCACTCAAGCCGTGCCAGTCACCTACTGAGTGCAGTTGAGAGGAGATGTAATGCTCAGTGTTCCGTCTCCCGCCTCCAAAAAGATGGAGTTAACAGCAGTGTGAAGAGGCAAACAAAGCACTGAGCAATGCACAACATGTCACTGTCACAACACTGTCACTGCACTGTAAAATCCTGGGGCGTGGAGGCCCAGCACTGGGCATTGCTGGGCCGCTGGCTGGCGGGCTGGCCTGGTCCGGCATGCACTTGAAAAAACTTTGGCTTTCTCACTAATCACTGCGCCATCTGGGAGAGTAGCTGCATGTCCTGTACACAGCCACTGTAGCAGGTTCACTACAGAAACACAAGTTGCTGTTAAGGTTCCTATATTAAGCCAAAGAGGTACACAAAAGGTTGCTGTCAGGAGACAAGCATAGCCACCAAACGACATACAGGGTGGAACTGACTGGCAGCAAGATATGCCTGCCAGACCTAACATTTAAAGGGAGTATGACATGTCCTCAGGTCCACATATCCACACACACAACACAAATTCATAAATGGATCCGCATGTGCCTGCGAATATCTTTCTTTGTATTGAAACATTTCTTACAAACATCACACTTAAACTCCCTCAAGCCAGTGTGTCTCAACATGTGCTGATTGAGCACATAATCATAAAAAAATCTTTTACCACAGACAACACATTCATAATTCTTAACACCACTGTGTGTCAGTATGTGTTGGGTGAGGTTAGACTTTTGGGTAAATCCTTTACCACACTGTTGACATTCATAATTTTGAACACCACTGTGTGTCAGGGTGTGTCTGGTGAGGCTACACTTATGAGTAAATTTTTTCCCACACTGTTTACACTCATAATTTTTAACACCACTGTGTGTCAAGGTGTGTTGGGTGAGGGTAGACTTATCAGTAAATCTTTTCCCACACAGTTTACAATCATAATTTTTAATACCACTGTGTATCAGGGTGTGTTGGGTGAGGTGAGACTTATCAGTAAATTTATTACCACAGTGTTGACATTCATAATTTTTAACACCACTGTGTAGCAGGCTGTGCCTCTCAAGCTTACTTTTGTATTTAAAAATTTTATCACACTGCTGACACTCAAACTTGTTCTCTCCTTTGTGGACGGAGCTGCCTGCCTCAAGGTGATTCTTGCCATCACACCTGCGCCTCCCCACACCTGAGGCAGACTGATCCTGCTGCTCCCGGCCACTCATGCTGCTGCCCGGCCTCACAGCCTCCACTGCAGCACTACTCCCAGCAGCACACGCCACGGCCGGTCCTGCAGGAACCCTCGGGGAAGCCACAGCGAGCTTAGTCAGTGCTGAGTAGGTCAGCCGGCTTGGAATCTGATCTCAGCACCTGCAACAATACATAAGAATACATAAGCAAATCCAAAACACCTTTTGGTTTACAATTAGGATTTTGCTCAGGGCAACTAAAGCCACTGAGCTTCATTCCTACCTAATATAAGGATACGTAAGCAGAATCCAAAACACCTTTTGGTTTATAATTAGGGTATCTGCTGGACAACATACTATTACTGTTTGTGCCACTCCTTGTGCTGGCATACCAATACCTACAATGTTTAATATTTGTGTAATGAGATCCTTGACAACATACTATTACTGTTTGTGCCACTCCTTGTGCTGGCATACCAATACTTACAATGTTTAATATTTGTGTAATGAGATCCTTGATAGACTACACTGTCCCAATGTTGATGCAGTACAAACCCACTAGAATCCTTGCAGAATGAAGGGATGACGGTTATCTCAAGTTGTCCCAGGACAGCAAACATTGAACTCTTTCGGGCAGAGCCTGCCTTGCCTGGCATTGTTTGTCATATTCAAGAAATAACTCCATACTCTTGGTGCCCTGGTACTAACTAATGATGTAATGGAGTTTCCCTCCCTGGCACCCACACGCCCTACTACCCACTAGAACTGCCTTCACTCATTATCTGCTTCATAAATTATATCATGAAGGACATTCTTACGGAATACCCAAACTTGGAATCAAGCCGATAATTATATACAACACTTTTCTGGCTGCTTCTATAACTATCTAAAACTATGTAATAGATCTAATACCTTCTATACTATCTAATACTAACTATTGGTTGCATTATTTGGTATATATCAATGTATATATTATATATATATATATATATATATATATATATATATATCATTATTTTCTTCAAATACTACCTCTGCATTTATCAAGGTAAATGTATTATTATTATATATATATATATATATATATATATATATATATATATATATATATATATATATATATATATATATATATATATATATTATATTTTTTTTTCCAAATACTTCCTCTGCATTTATTAAGGTAAATGTATTATTATATATATTATATTGTTTTTTCAAATATTTCCTCTGCATTTATCAAGGTAAATGTAATAAAATATTCGGCCATTATTTCTTTGTGAATTATTATATTTTCATAAATCCTTTTATAAGTACAATTGATCATGCATTGTTTGGGGTTGGGACTGGTATGAACCAATCTACTTCCTTGTTTTAAAACAAACTATTCAACTCTATTTGGTTATTTAATGATAGTGAAGCTATATTATAAAGGTGATTATTCTATTACAGGATTTATAGTTGTAAAACATTCTATATTCATTACACTTTAGTTTTAATTTGCCTTTATCAGAACTTACTTATTATCTTGGAAAATAATGATTTATGATTTTTTTTAGTGATAGTCTCTCTCTCTCTCTCTCTCTCTCTCTCTCTCTCTCTCTCTCTCTCAGTGACCTTTCTGACCTCAGAGGGAGAGGACATCACGCTCCGCTCCTCTAACCACAGCCAGGTCAATTCTCCTTGCTTATCAAGGAGCCATGCCCCATCCTAACTCTTATCTGGATACGGAGGCTATCAGTGACGTTATCGACCATGAGTACGAGGCTGCTATAGTGAATAGTGATACTGAAACCGGAACTCGAGATAAATCTGCTAAGTGGCTGTATCAATGGGAGACGACCGACAACACGGAGGATCTGACTCAGGATGGTTATCAACTTGTGCGAAGCAAAAAGAAAAGCAAAAACAGTGTGAGCATTCCAAAAAGTGCCACTGCCCAGGAAATAATAAAAATGGACAGCCAAGACAGCAATGCAACAGAAACAACACACCACCTCACTTTCCCCAAAGGTGTCTCGCCACGCGACAGGATGATGTGCCTGGCAGATGTAGCAAACAAACACCACAACCTCTCCGTACATCCCAGACCGACATCCAAGTCAATCATGGCAGTGACGAAAGACTACGATACCATGAAGTTTCTGACGGAGATTGGTCATCATTACAAAGGCAAGACTCACGAAAATCACACAAGAAAACAAACTGACAAAAGTTTTTATCAAAAATTACCCCATGTGTCTGGACACCAGCTACATCGAAGACCATCCGTCAGTGATATGGGCAGAGAGAAACATTCGACGCAGCTTGAAGGAACCAAGGAAGCAAGTCATCGCCATGTGGGAGGGAGAGGTTCCGGCGTACCTAGAACTACTGGGAATTCGATCTTGCAAGATAGAAAGGTATGTGGGCAAACCATCCTTCTGCGGAAATTGTCAGAAGTGGAGACCGAGTGTGAGAATGCGATGGCATAAAGATATGCGTATTCTGCTCCCAACATCACGACACAAGTGTGTGCAAGGAAAAAATACAAACCGGGGTGCAGATAGTGCACAAGTGTCCAAACTGTTCACAGGAGCACAATGCCTGGAGCTTAAAATGTCCCATGAGACCCAGGACCTCCCTGCACCCAAGGGAGGAGATAATCACCCAGCTGCTGAACACAGCTGCGTTCCCGCCTCACCTACTCAATCCTTCTCCTCCCCGATGGACCCCAACCATGCCATCAGCTGCAGCCGCTCCTCCACCCCTGCCCAGCGGACTACCTCCCCCACTGCGACCTCACCACACCTCAGGTCACGAGGATCCACCAGCAGCACACCTGCCCGCCGTGACCCAAACAATGGCCCAGCTGTCTTCTCACCAAGTAGTTCAAACCTCCAGCCATGTGACACCTCACTCACCACCCCAGGAGACGAGCACCACCCACCATCACCCAGCCTCGACATACACCACCAGGGAGACAAGCGAGCCTGCACGACGCCGATCACCAATCTAAGATCCGACGACTGTCAACACAGCAGCTACAAACACCCAAAACAGCATGCAGAGGGAAGTCGAGACACTGCGACAAGTGAAAACCCTGAAATTGAACCAGGAAATATTGCAAAGGGCAAATCACGATCTATGAACAATGGTTGCATCCCTTCATGTAACATTGAAAGACAAGATAAGCAGTATAAAAGCGCCACACCAAAATACCACCTCAGACCACGGCAGCTCCCAGCACACACATGGATGTCGACACTACACCAATTCAGACCCCGATTCCAACTCAACATCATCCAAACAAACAAACTCACCAAGGAGGAGCGAGGAACGCGACAGGTCACACCACAACCAGGAAAGACAACACCAACGACCTGACTATCCACCTCACCAACAAGACACACCTGCCACCTCCAACACCCAGCCCGCCGCACCTGTCAACCAACCCACCACATCAGCCTTCTCTGTCACCCAACCCAACGCAGCCACCTCCACTGTCAACCAACCCACCACAGCCATCAAAATGGCTGTTGAACATGCACACACCTCTCACAAACTCAGTATCCTCATAAATACTGACTCCAGGACAGCCATCACTTCATTGTGCAAACAAAACAATGAGAATCAACACCTGACACAAGCCATCATTACCGCAGCCAAGGCCATCCAAGCAGAGGGAAAAGTGATTAACGTCAACTGGATTCCTTCTCACGTTGGAATCTCTGGTAATGAAAAAGCTGATCTGCTTGCCAAGTAAGCAGCTCAACTTCCATCTGTGAGCCTTGTCATCCCTAGAAGCCAGCAACAACTTCGGCAGAAAACAATACAACATGCAGAAAGGAGGCGACTTCAGCAGGAGAGGGAAGCGCAACAAGGAGGCAGCATTAGCACTCGCAGGCTGGGAGAGGTGGTCATGGGTAATCCCTGCCTGCTCCGCCGAGACCAGACGCTTTGAGGTAGTGGGGTCCAGAATCCAGCTGGGCTATCCTTACGCCTGGGAGCTGGGGATTGCCACTCCGGAGGAGAGGAGACAGTGTCGCGTATGTGGTGAACAAGACGGACATAAACTCAAACACTATTTACGAGATTGTGAATGTGTAAACACTTTCCGAGAAAAGTGTAATATGCCTAATCCAACACTTGTAGACCTTGCGAAACACTTTCTGAACTTTCTGCCACAAACATTAACTGCCCACCCTAAGTTTTGTGATGCCACCAAGTGAACATTCATGTATGTACATAATTTTATGTAGTAAATTTTAATCCTCTCGAAAGAGAATAATGTAGTAAATATTAAATCAAAATACGTACATATCTACAATAATATTTTTATAATGTATTGATGATAAATGCAATGTTAAAAATGCTGAGACTGGCCTGGTGCAACAGTCTCATTCACATGTATTATATATTACATCTTGTGAATAAAAGTCAAGAATCAGAATCTCTCTCTCTCTCTCTCTCTCACAGGCACCTGCCACGACAAATGCAACACACTGCCCACCACCACCCATTTCCACACAGGACACACTCCTACAGGCACGGCTGCTACCACAGATGTAACACACTACCCACCACCACCACCCATTTCCACAGAGGACACACTCCCACAGGCATGGCTGCCACCACAGATGTAACACACTGCCCACCACCACCCATTCTCACAGGCACGACAGATGTAACACACTGCCAACCACCACCACAAACCACCCATTCCCACAGGCACAGCTGCCATCACAGCTGTAACAAACTGCCCACCACAACCACCCATTCCCATAGGCACGGCTGTCACCACAGATGTAACACACTGCCCACCACCACCCATTCCCACAAGAATGGCTGCCACCACAGATGTGACACACTGCCCACCACCACCACCACCATCCATTCCCACAGAGGACACACTCCCACAGGCACGGCTGCCACCACAGATGTAACACACTACCTACCACCACCATCCATTCCCACAGAAGGCACACTCCCAAAGGCACGGCTGCCACCACAGATGTAACAACTACCCATCAGCACCACCACCCATTCCCACAGAGGACACACTCCCACAGGCACGGATGCCACCACAGATGTAACACACTGCCCACCACCATCACCCATTCCCACAGAGGAAAAACTCCCACAGTTACGGCTGCCACCACAGATGTAACACACTGCCCAACACCACCCATTCCCACAGAGGACACACTCCCACAGGCACGGCTGCCACCACAGATGTAACATACTGCCCACCAGCACTACCAATCATTCCCACAGAGGACACACTCCCACAGGCACGTCTGCCATCACAAATGTAACATACTGCCCACCAGCACTACCACCCATTCCCACAGAGGACACACTCCCACAGGCACAGCTGCCATCACAGATGTAACACACTGCCCACCAGCACCACCCATTCCCACAGAGGACACATTCCCACAGGCACGGCTGCCACCACAGACGTAACACACTGCCCACCACCACCACCCATTACCACAGTTACAGCTGCCACCACAGATGTAATACACTGCCCACCACCACCCATTCCCACAGGCACAGCTGCCACCACAGATGTAACACATTGCCTACCACCACCACCCATTTCCACAGAGAACACACTTCCACAGGCACAGCTGCCACCACAGAAGTAACACTGCCAACCACCACCACCCATTTCAACAGAGAACACACTCCTACAGGCACGGCTGCCACCACAGATGTAACACACCACCCACCACCACCACCCATTCCCAGAGAGGATACATTCCCACAGGCACAGCTGCCACCACAGATGTAACACACTGTCTACCACCACCACCCATTTCCACAGAGAACACACTTCCACAGGCACAGCTGCCACCACAGAAGTAACACACTGCCAACCACCACCACCCATTTCAACAGAGAACACACTCCTACAGGCACGGCTGCCACCACAGATGTAACACACCACCCACCACCACCACCCATTCCCAGAGAGGATACATTCCCACAGGCACAGCTGCCACCACAGATGTAACACACTGTCTACCACCACCACCACCCATTGCCACACAGGACACACTCCCACAGGCACAGCTGACACCACAGATGTAACACACTGCCAACCACCACCATCACCCATTCCCACAGGCACGGGTACCACCACACTTGTCCACACAACACAGAAATTTTAAAATGGATCTGCATGTGTGAGCAAATATCATTCTTTGTTTTGAAACATTTCTTACAAACATCACACTTGAACTCCCTCAAGCCAATGTGTCTAAACATGTGTTTAATTGAGTGCATAATCATGAAAGAATCTTTTACCGCAGTCATCACATTCATGGTTTTTAACACCACTGTGTGTCAGTGTGTGTAAGGTAAAGTTACACTTTTGGGTAAATCCTTTCCCACACTGTTAACATTCATAATTTTTAACACCACTGTGTGTCAAGGTGTGTCTGGTGAGGTTAGGCTTATGGGTAAATCCTTTCCCACACTGTTGACATTCATAATTTTAAACACCACTGTGTGTCAGGGTGTGTTTGGTGAGGGTAGACTTTTTGGTAAATCTTTTCCCACACTGTTTACATTCATAATTTTTAACACCACTGTGTGTCGGGGTGTGTTGGGTGAGGTTAGACTTTTCAGTAAATCTTTTCCTACACTTTTAACATTCAAAATTTTTAACACCACTGTGTTTCAGGGTATGTCTGGTGAGGTTAGACTTAAGGGCAAATCTTTTACAACACTGTTGACATTCAAAATTTTTAACACCACTGTGTGTCAGAGTGTCCTCTCAAGCTCACTGTTGTACTTAAAAGTTTTATCACACTGCTGACACTCAAACTAGCTCTCTCCTTTGTGGACAGAGCTTCCTGCCTCAATGTGATTCTTGCCATCACACCTGCGCCTCCCCACACCTGAGGCAGACTGATCCTGCTGCTCCCGGCCACTCATGCTGCTGTCCAGCCTCGTGTCCTCCATCACAGCAGCACATGCTGCTGCTAAAACCTCAGGAAAGCCACAGCGAGCTTGATCAGTGTCGAGCAGGGCAGCCAGCTTGGACTCTGGCCTCAGCACCTGCAACAATGGTGACAGTCAGTACACAGAGAGCCATGTGCTGCCTTGACACTCTGCTCCTGCCTGCAGGGCCAACACCCTGCTTCCTGCCTCACTCACGTCACACTTGGCAAGGCTTCCACTCCCTCCACCTTTCTTGCTCCCTCATCATTTCTCATCTACATGACCAGCTCTGTCCTCAAACAGCCAGGACCAATTGTTGTACCTCGGCACACAACAAGAAACACAGCTGGGTTATATGTCACTATGATGTAGTCTCATCAGAATTCCTAGCCAATGAGAATTTTTCATGTTACAGAAAAAAAATCAGATTTTTTTTTCCCTCCCTCAATAAATGGGAGGTAAAAATTGCCACAAGAAAGTCAGATTAATTCAAAACCATCAAAATCAATAAGAAAAAATTTGTCTTCTTAGCATAACCTTCCCAGAGAGTTAAATAAGCCTAACCAAAACTAACCAAACCTAACCAAGCGTCAGTTACGCTAACCTAACCAAACCTAAGCTTAGGTTAGGTTTAGTTGTTTTTGGTTACGTTTAGTTAGGTTTGGTTGGGTTAGTTTTGGTCATGCTTATTTAACTGCAATTCTGGGAAGGTCATGCAGTAGAGATTCGTAAGACGACCCATTCAAAATCTCCTTACCGTTATAATCCACTGCAAATCCAATCTCAGATACTTGTTCAGATCACCTCAAACATTTATGTCGCTGAATTACAGAAAAAAATTTTAATATTTATTTTTTAGGTTACATTAGGTTTAGTTAGGTTTGGTTAGGTTTGGTTACATTTAGTTAGGTTTGGTTAGGTTAGTTTTGGTTATGCTTATTTAACTGCAGCTCTGGGAAATCTATGCTAATCGAGCTTTTTTTTCGGTAATATTTTACATCTTCACCATAATGGCATGTGGCTATGAAAGAAGATGGCGTCTGCACCTCTACAACAATCCACTTTTAATCAAAGATAACACTTGGTAGCTTCTAAATTAACATAACATAACCTGGCAACCTAACTAAACCTAACTAAACGTAGCAAAACCTAACGTAACCTAAAAAAAAAAAAATCTTATTTTTTTCTGTAATTCAGCAGCATAACTGTTTGAAGTGATCTGAACAAGTGATCTGAACAAGTATCTGAGGTTGAATTTGTAGTACATTATAAAGGTAACAAGATATCGAATGGGTTGTCTTACAAATCATTACCGGTTATGCTAACAAAGCTATTTTTTCTTATTGATTTTTGGTTTTAAAATTATCAAGTGCTTAGAGATACGGCAGTCGTACCGCGTTGTCATTCGCTATTCATCCGCTATTCCTATGGCCTGTGCCTTATTATTTACCTGGTAAAGCATCTTTCAAGTTATGTTAGGTTGATTATGTTATGTTAGGTACGGTTTAGTTCGGTTTTATAAGCTTTTTACCCAAAAGTTAGGCACGTGCCGTATCTATAAGGGAGCACTATGAGGATACGGCACTAGTTAGGTTATGGTTAGATTAGGTTATATTAGGTTAGGTTAGGTTAGGTTAGGTTAGGTTAGGTTAGGTTTGGTTAGATACGGTTTGGTTCGGTTAGGTTCGGTTATATAAGCTTTTAATATTTCATTACCCATAAGTTAGGCACGTCGGCTGCCATACCTGTAAGCACTGCCTTTAAATTAATCTTACTTTTTTGTGACAATTTTTACCTTCCACTTATTAAGGGGAAAAAATATTCATATTTTTTTTGGTAAAAGTGCAGAATAAGACCTTCTGCCCTTTCTTTTTTCTCTCCTTCCCTACATACTATACATGGTGTACTCAACACGTCTGTGAAGGTTTCAGGTTGGGGTTACCAATATTTACCTCGCAAAACGTCTTTCAAGTTAGGTTAGGTTGGTTAGGTTATGTTAAGTTATGGTTAGGTTAAGGTTGTTAGGTTAGGTTCGGTTCAGCTAGGTTCGGTTATATAAAATTTTCACATTTTATTACCCAAATCCAGAAAAAAAAATCTAAGGTTGAGAACCCTAACTTTTGGGTAATAAATTGTAAAAATCTTAGGTATTATTGCAGTTTCAACCAATACACCACACGTAACTATAAACTATCTCAGGGTCTAGATGACACTGTTAGGAGCATTTCTAGCCCCATATTACACTGTCGGAAATTAATAATTAATAATAGGAAATTTCTTTGTCTTCTAGGGAAATTTCCTTAGATTTTTTAGTAAATCTTACTAATAGCACCTCCTCACTGATCACCAAAATATTGACATAGGTGATGAGGTATTTAATGTACAACACGTTTGTGGTGGTTTTATTTGGGGGACGGCCTTAGTTTGGTCACAGAGGTTAAGTTAGGTTAGGTTCGGTTATATAAGATTTTTACATTTTATCACCCAAATCCAGAAAAAATCTAAGGTTGAGAACCCTAACTTTTGGGTAATAAAATGTAAAAATCTTATATAACCGAACCTAACCTAACTTAACCTAACCATAACATAAACGTAACCTAACCTAACAATCTTAACCTAACCATAACTCAACATCTGTATGGACTTAAAATTTGAGGCACCTATCAGATTTTTAAAGAGCCTCTGTGGCCAAACTAAGGCCGTCCCCAAAATAAAACCACCACAAACGTACATTAAATACCTCATTACCTATGTCAATATTTTGGTGATCAGTGAGGAGGTGCTATTAGTAAGATTTACCGATATTTTAGTCCATATTGGTGAATGTTTTGTTATATTATTGTAATTATTATGAAGGTTAGGTTAGGATATTGGTTGTTTGAATAGTGTCCTAGCGGGGGGTCCAGGGAGTGCGCAGCCCACGGGTTAGAATAGGTTAGTCGTGTTTGCTACATTTAGAGAATTTTTAGGGAAATTTCCCTAGATTTTCAAAGTACATATATCACTCCCCCCAAAAAAAAACCCGATTCCCCACAGCCCCCAAGCTTACTTCAGGGGTTGGGGGGTGTGGGTAGAGTTAGGGAATATTGGTTGAAACTGCAAATTTACCAAATCTTATATAACCGAACCTAACTTAACCTATCTATTACATAACCATAACCTAACTTAACAATCTTAGCCTAACCATAACTTAACATAACCTAACCAGCCTAGCATAACATAACCTAACATAACTTCAAAGACGTTTTGCGCGGTAAATAATGGTGAACCCTGCTTGAAACCTTCACAGATGTGTTGAGTACTCTATGTATAGTATGTAGGGAAGGAGAGAAAAAAGAAAGGGCAGGTCTTATTCTGCACTTGTACTTTTTTTTTGTAATTCAGCGGCATAACTGTTTAGGGTGATATAAACAAGTTTCTGAGGTTGAATTTGCAGTGCATTATAAAGGTAAAGATATCGAGTGGTTAAAGAACCGAATATATTGAACAAGGATCGAACTCTCCTCCAGTTATGTTAAAGTGATATTTATTTTGCTTAACTTACCACATCTACTGCACTTGTAACAATCCTGCGTGATTCCTGAGGGTTTACTAAAGCCTCAGGTGACTTGTGGTGGCTTAAAACACACAATAATCGAGTAATAAGGGTGTAAATAAAAGCTAACGTCACGTCTACCTCAGTGGTGCAGTGGACGAGGACAGTCGGCGCACAGCTCACCGCCTCACCCAGCTGTTCATCCTCCCAAACGGTTTGGTCGATAAAGGGGCTATCACACTGGACCTCGAAAACCTCGTTCGTGGGCGTACCTGGAACAAATGGTAGGCGAACGCAGATCTGGGACGTCATTCGTGAAGCAAAGTCGGTTTCCATATTTTTGCTCGGCGTACCTCGGCAAACTCAATAAATAATGTATGAAAATCGTAAAAAATGGCATTAAATAGTTATAATTCTTCAGAAAATATTTTTTTAATTACTTACTTGGAGTTTACTTGGAATAGTTTAGAGGCCCTGCCTCACAGCCATGGTGATCCACCGCTGCACCCAAATCTGGTGTCCCTTTTCTTCTGGTCCACTTGATCTGGTATTGAGTTGGAGTTCCGGCATGTTGCAGTATAACCCAATACTGGAGGCTCGTCTGGTATTACTTGAAGGAATTTGTCCAAGCCAGACTTAAACTTCTCAACCGGGCAGTCAGTGGTTTCTCTCACTTGTTTTGGGAGAGCATTGAAGACCCTTGCACCCTCATGGATTAGGCTGGATGTCATCAGGGTCTTGATCCTTTGTGGTGCTGTTGTTGGAAGGCTTTTCCTCACCAACTTCCTCCCTGTCCTCTCACTGGTATATGAGTGTAGTGTTTGGGGTGCGGGATTGGGTACCTGTTCCTCTAGGATCTTCCACAAGTATATGATGCGGTACCTGTCTCTTCTACGCTGTTGGGAGTACAACCTCAACTCCCTGAGTCTGTCCCAGTAGCTGAGGTCCCTCATTCCTTCTATCTGTCTTGTGAAGGACCGTTGTACTCCTTCCAACTGTTGGATGTCGCGTCTCATGTGGGGTGACCACAGCTGGTTGCAGTAGTCCAGCAGAGGTTGTATTAATGTCTTCCACAGGGTCAGCATTGTGTGTTTCTCTCTGGTGGTGAATGTTCTGAGGACCCAGCTTGCCATGCCCTTGGTTTTCCTCACTATCTCAGCAATGTGGAAGCTGAAGGAGCAGTCATCACTGAGGTTTACTCCCAGGCATTTAACATGTGGCTGAGATAAGATTTCCTGGCCCCCTTCTGTATGTAAATTTGTAGTTTCCTTGATGTTCTGGTTTGGTCCATGCCTCAACATTTCAAATTTGTTTTCATTAAAGGTCATGTTACTTGTTGCTGCCCATTCATATACATAGTCGAGGGCTTGTTGAAGGTGTGATACATCTTCCACAGTGGTAACAGGGAGACTCACAGTGGTGTCATCAGCAAACGAAGAGAGGAATGAACTCCCCACCCTACCGCCAATGTCTCCCATGTGGATCAGGAAGAGAAGAGGGCCCAACACTGATCCCTGTGGTACTCCACTGATTACCTTAGATGCCTCTGATCTGTGTCCGGCCACTGTGACAGTTTGGAGTCGTCCCGTGAGGAAGGCATGAATCCACACTCCCAGTTTTCCTGTAATGCCGAGGCTTTTGATTTTGTGGAGTAAGATGCCGTGATCCACCTTGTCAAAAGCTTTGGCAAAGTCAAGGAACACGACATCCACATTTTTTCCCTCGGCCAGGTTCTGTAGTATCCAATCATAATGTGCCAAGAGTTTTGATAGGCAAGACCTTCCCTTTCTGAAGCCATGTTGATTTTCATTTAGTAGTTGGTGATCTTCCATATATTTAATAATATTGTTCCTGGCATATTTTTCGAAGATTTTGACAAGGTGAGATGTAAGGGCTACTGGTCTATAGTTTTTTGGATCGCTTCTGTCACCGCCTTTATAGATTGGGCACACGTTGGCTTTTTTGAGCTGCTCTGGGACCACTCCGGTATCAAGGGAGCACCGCCACAGTTTCTGTAGTGGATGTGCCAGCAATTTTCCACACTTGAGGAGCAGAATAGCTGGCACCCCATCTGGACCAGCTGCTGAGTTAGGTTTTAATTCCTTTATGGCTCTTTCTATGTCCTCCGCAGTGAAGGTCATGTCTGCAATATGTGCCTGGTCTGCATCAACAGTAAAAAATTCAGTGGGATTGTGTATGACCTTTTGTAATTTTGGAGCACTAAACACACTATTATATTGGTGCATCAATAGTTGACAGGTTGTCTTTGGGTCCGTCAATATGTTGCCCTCATGGTTTTTCAATGGACCAATCTGCGTTTTCACTTTCGAAAATCTTTTGCAAAAACTAAAAAAGTATTTGGGGTTACGTTTGATGTTGTTTACAGCCCTATTTTCTTCCCTTGTCCTTTGGTTAGTATGTGATTTTTGTAATTGCTGTTCAACTTTAACTATTCTTGCCAAAAGCGTTCCTTTCCGTTCTTCGTTCTTTGCATTTCTCAGTTGTTTGTTGAGTGATGATCTCCTCCTCATAAGTATTTTTCTGTCTTTCGGTATGTTTGAACGTCTACTTGTCTGGTGCCTCTTCATTGGGACATGATCATGACATATCTCCAGTAGCTTGGTAGTTAGGGATTGAAGCATGACGTTTGGATCATTACCTTCCAGAATTTGTTCCCATTCTACTTCACCAATTCTGTGTTGTATTTCTTCCCAGTTTATATTTTCGCTGAAAAAATCATAAACGGTGAAGAGAGAAGATTCTGCCATGCTGATTTCTGATCTTTCTGTTCTATTCTTTCTATATGCTGTGTTTATTGTGATCAGATTATGGTCAGAGAAAATGGTCTTCTCTACTTGGTAACTGCTAATTGAGTCTTGATTGTTGGTAAAGAATAGATCCAGGATGTTGCTATGTCTGGTAGGAATTTCTAATTGCTGTGTGAGGAATGCTTTGTCTGCTATTTCCAACAGAAGTTTAGCTTGTGTCTGATCCTCGAGTGTGCCGCCACAGATATTTCCCTCAGGCCATTTGATGAATGGGAAATTGAAGTCCCCACAAAGTATTATGTCTGGCGTGGGACGTGGTAGGCCATTTAATAATTTTGTTATATTTTGCATTGCAGACTTAAAATTCTGTAAGGAACATAGAGGTGGGCGGTAACAATTGATTACTATGACATCAGTTGAAATAATGTGAACTGCAGTTAGTTCTACTTGTCCATCTGAGTGATGTAGTACTTTCTTTGCATTCACAGACAGATCATTTCTGACATAAATTATTACTCCTCCATGGCTTCTTGTTTCTCTATCCACTCTAAATGGCGTATAGTTCTTTATATTAATTTCTGCATCTTTTACATCACCTCTTAGGTGTGTTTCTGTCAAGGCAATAAACATTGGGTTCTCTTCCATTGAGAGTTCTTTAAGGAAAGGCACTTTGCTTTGATTAGATTTTGGATAGAGACCTTGAATATTGCCCATAATGATGTTTTCTAGTGGGCAGAGAGCCAAGGAAGATTTTGGTTTTGTGGAGGTGTTGGCCATCCTCCTTTGTTGCTGTCCTTCATTAGGTTGGATAACAGCAATGTTTGATTCTCCATTGCTCTGATTAAATTGCCCATGTCTGACCTCATTCCAGTCACCATTCCTAAAAAAGATTCATTACTCGGTGAGACAGGGCCTGGCGGTGGTACAGCTGTACGTTCCATGTTGGCACTTGATGAGCTTGATTGGGTGGCACCACCAGTCTGAGGAGCAGGTGATTCCGTCTTCCTCCTGGTGCCTTTAACGTGTAGAAACTTACAGGTTTCTACTAGGCATTCATTATTCCTAATTGAGTTACGACACATTATTGGGTGAAACATGGTACAATCTCTTCCTAGTCTGCATCCATTCTCCTCTCTTATTCCATGGTTTAGAAATCTGCGACATTGCTTTGGGTGCCTGAATTTACATTCCTTGCCTGTAGAACCATGCTTACATATTCCTTTACGGTAATATCGACAAACTGGCATTACTCTCGGTGTTTTTTCATATGATGTTGGTCCAGTGGGTACCTGCTGGTTTGCTTGGATTCCGTTTGGAGTACCTATTGCCTCGTTTTGATTGGTACTGTTGGTTATGCTACTCACAGTAATATTTGGTGTGTCAGGGGTAGGTAAGTCCTGGCTGCCACTGAGGTGCTGGTGTGGTTCTTCTTGTCCTTGTCCTGGTGTAGGTGGTGTGTTTTCTGTTGCCTCCTTTGGCATTTGAGCAGGGGGAGAAGGGGGTTGGTTGTCAAGTGTGACATTATTTTGGTCCTCTTCCACCCTATCTTTTTTCTCACTTAAGAGACACTCATTCAACTCACTGAGGAGGTCATTGTAGTTTTCGTATCCTTGTGTGGTGCAGGCCATACACACATGCTTCCTATTTGAGTTTGTGAGGGCTATCATGACATATTCTGGTAGTTGTGTACAACTGTAGTGTGTCCACATTAAACAATTACCACATTTCATACCAGTTTTGCAGTTCCTTTGACATACAGTGCAGGGATAGATTCCAGTTTCCTGTTTGTTTACATCGCCGGAAGCAGCCATTTTGATGACTCTTTGGATTATCACTTCTATTTTCATTTATATTGGCACAATGGTTATATATTTTGCCTTAAGGCTAATATAAATGCAGTCACTGTATATTCATGGAACACTGTTGACGAAGATTGAAATGGTGCTAGCAATATTTCCAAGGAAAAATAGGAAATAAGCAACAACCGTGGACAGGTCACGGGCGGGTCAACTCATTGCTTTAATAATTATAAAATATAACATGTTACGGCACACCACCCTTTTTCAATTCCCTCCAAGGCAGGGTGTCGCAAAACACGTTACCTCTCCTCACCTGAGGTAACGCCCTCCTGGGGATCGTGTAGCGGGGGTTGGCGAGACGGGAAAAGGGGTTTTAACAATCACACACAGACAACAACACTTCTCCTTTTCCTGGTATATTTACAAACAGCACGCTTACATGGTACAGCACAACATTACAGCCTCAGGGCACAGAGTTCCCCACAAGAGGTTCACCCAGAACACAGCCTCCACAAGTCCACACACAGCAGCCTCCACACAGCCATGCACTCCCTTAGCGAAGGCAGGGCGTAAGGAAGCCAGGGTGCCATTTCTCCGGCCACCCTGTCCGCTTCCCTCCAAGGTCCTGCCTCTCACGCTCCCAGGATGCACACAACAACCTCCACACAGCCAGTCAGCCACTGCCTTAGTGAGGGCAGGGCCTAAGAAAGCCAGGGTGCCATTTTTCCGGCCACCCTGTCCACTTCTCTCCAAGGTCCTGCCCTTCACTCGCCCAGGATCGGCCTTGCACCGCTGTGTCCCTCTGTCTGTTGTCTCTCTCACTCCTGGCCTCCTTCTGCCAGCCAACCACATTTCCCCAAACACACCCCACCACGACTGCGTATCGCTGAAAACACAGATACGTAGGTCACCGTATCCTGTCAACCCTCACACGGACCCCTCCATCCCCAGGGAGGCCTGGGTGACCCACCGCTCCCTGCCTCCACACAACTACACTACACCGCTACAACACTATTTACATGCTAAATGCGTCGCCGCAACAAACATAAAAAACACTGAACATAGGAATACACGTAGCGACTAGACTTTAGTATAAGACACTAGCAGACGACACTCATACGCCGTTTTCCGTTTCGCACCCCCTCAACTCATAATTTAATATTGTTATATACCTTCAATAAAACAGTGTATATATACGAAGAAGATATTAAGTAGTAGAGAAACGTTGTAGAAATGCTGCTGTAGGAACAAAATTGTATAATAGTGGTGATGGATACCAGAAACAATTAAGGGAGATATAACCGCAGGAGTGTAGGACAAAATCCCCCTACGATACAAAAAAAAAATGTCTAGGAAAAATTCTTCATGACAAAACCATCCCATGACAAAAAATATATAGGCTATATCATAATTTTTTTCTTATTATTTATAATGTATGAATACTTCTCTGAGATGTAAAATATTACATTCATTATATAATAACCCCAATCACAAAAAAATCTAACTTAACCTAACCGATAAAGATTCGTTTCCTTACCCACTCAATATATCCTTGCCTTTACAATGTACTGCAAATCTAACCTCAGAAACTTGTTCAAGGCGCTGATCCACGAACGGAGGTAGCATCTAGATAACGCCGCTGTAGCGAAATAATCCGTCCTGTTGAAATAAACCTTCCTGTCTGCATCACTGCCTGCCGCATGACTCATTCGCTCACAAGTGCGACTCTGACCCTCAGTAGATCACTAGCGGGGTCTCCGAGATATACCGAGTCGCGAGGCTTTGAGTGCATTGAAATGTTGAACTCTAACCCGATGTTACCAAGCTACCAGATAATATTATGAAAAAATGAGCCTACCATCGTGTTCGTGATACATTGATGTATATCATGAGCAAACAATATTTACAGTAACACTACATCTACATTGAGATAATTGAAGGGAAATGAAATAGTGTATAAACATTTTTCTTACATGTTTTACTTAAACTCGCTGTATCTCTCTTAATTTAACTCGTATGGAATTTTAAATCACTGATTCGAAATCTGCACACTTTTCCCATCCTGATGGTATGTAACAAGTACGGATAACAAAAATCTTACGTGGTTAAAATGTCCCATAAGGTATAGTTATTGCAAACTGATGACTGACGGGCCAGTTAGATGTATAGGAAATATGTTGCTAACAACATTCTCGGACATTTTAACCAGCTAATATTTCTTTTTATCAGTACTTGTTACATACCATCATGATCCGAAAAGTGTGCAGATTTCGAATCAGTGATTTAAAATCCCATACGAGTAAAACTAAGTTAATTACAGCGAGTTTAAGTAAAACATGTGAGAAAAATGTTTATACACTATTTCATTTCCCTTCAATTATCTTAATATAGATGTAGTGTTACTGTAAATATTATTTGCTCATGATATACATCAATGTATCATGAACACGATAGTAAGTTCAGTTTTCCTTAATATTATCTGGTAGCTTGGTAATATTGAGCAAGAGTTCAACACTTCAATGCACTCAAAACCTCCCGACCCAGTATATTTGAGAGGCCCCGCTAGTGAGCCAGGCAGTGAGTGAATGCAGACAGGACGGTTTATTTCGCTGCCATATGCGTGTCCAGAGCTGGAATAAAACGTCCTGTCAGGTGCACTGCCTGGTGCAAGAATCATTCGCTCACAGCGCGACGCTGTTCACTTGACTTTCTCGGCCATAAATACCTGTGAATGTTTTTACTAATTATTCGCTTCTTGCTGTTACTGCTGCTATTGTTTAATTATATATGTATATATATATATATATATATATATATATATATATATATATATATATACATATATATATATATGTAATACTTGTAAATATTACCACCAAAACAACCACACAAGGTGCTTGTAATAGTGTAATACCTACCAGCATTAACACAAAAACAAAGAACAAAAAATAGGGTTAGGTATCACTTTCCTTGCGTCGTTTAGGGGGTAGGGTGTTCAGGATAATAATATTTGTAGTGGAAGTATCAAAACAATAGTATTTATTGAGTGCTGAAGTATGTAGTACTTATTTGGACACTTACATATCCCTTATATATCACTTGGTCATTTGAGATTAATTAAGGGCTAACTGGTATAAAAATATACCCACTGCTTAGTTAACTGAACGGCCCAAGTTACCCCTGATCCCTTATCTAACGTCTTAGAGTGAATATTCCTTCGAGTCTAAGAACGAAGACCAGGTGACATACAGGATAACTTGTGCAAAACAAAAACACAGAAAGAAACACACGATAGGACACTTCAGATGGGTGAACACTTCAGATGGGTGGACACTTGACCACTTCAAATCGACTTCCTTATCTTACGTCTCGGATAGAATATTCCTTCGAATCCGAGAAACGAAAATAACGATAGGAACGCGAGGAACTATTCACTGGACCCTTTACAACATAAGCACATGGCACCACTTCACTCGTTCTGACATCACATGTTATACAGCCTACCTAATTTCCCTAACAAGCTAGACTCCCTTGATACTTTGACTTGGCATTGACCTAGATTCACTTGCCATATGATGAATTTGTAACACCAGGCTGAGATGTCAGAGAGTAGCAGGCGAGTGGGAAGAAAACAAAAAAACACATTAACTTCCAACCTAACACCCATATAATATTCACTTTCCCTACACTTGATCACACTCCTAGTAATGTCAAAGATATATATATATATATATATATATATATATATATATATATATATATATATATACATATATATAATATCACACACCTTACTGACTTTACATAGCTATCACTGTATCTTCAATAGCTATAATAACTCTCTCACCTGAGATGTCGGAGAGTAGCAGGCGAGTGGGAAGAGCTTTCGCTTCAACCCTCGAATAAAACTCTCCTGGATTGCCAGACGCCTCTAGGAACATAGGTTTTGAATAATTATAACTATAATCTAACTTTGCCTGATACATCATTCATTTCCTTAATTCTTATTTTTAATTAGAGTTATTATAATATTATTTTTCGGTTTCAACTATCCTTCCTTTATGAAACAAGTTTAATAGGAGGTCCCCCCCCCCTTTATTGGAACTATTCATATTTTCCCTACGTGAGAATAATATCTTTCCTCAAAATATTCCACCGTAAGTGAAGAAAATGATCTGGATTATGGAACGCAGGTTAGTGAATATACGTAGGATTTTACGGATATATATTTGATTCATTCCTTCTCCTCCCCACAGGTAGATTTTATAAGACTTTGATTTGAGGCGATGATTAAACTCCCCTACTTAATAAAAAAAATAATTAAACAACCCTTTACTCTTTCCCCTTATTGCCTACTTAACCCCTTATCCCATGATGGTTAGGGAATAACAAAATATTGCAAGTACTACTCCTTCGACCTTCACCCGAATGATATTTGAGAAATAATAGACAGTTTTATCACACCAAAACCAAAAAACGGAGTGTTACACACACACACACACATATATATATATATATATATATATATATATATATATATATATATATATATATATATATATATACATATATATATATATATATATATATATATATATATATATATATATGTATATATATATATACATATATATATATATATATATATATATATATATATATATATATATACATATATATATATATATATATATATATATATATATTGTCATAATGGGCGATATATTATTTAGTTTTGTTCATTTGTCAGCGGCGAGAGTTCTGTTTGGCGCGCGAGCCCCTTATGTCTCCCCACGCAACTGTCTGTCACCCCCGCGTCCTTCTGTGATAATTTCTTTATATTATTACATCTTGGGAAGCCCACTACTGTTTCTTTCCGTCTTTTAAACAGGAGGGGATGTTGTTTTGACAGGGTATAAGGAGCTGGGCTTGATGTTCCATTTCTTGTGGCATGACGAGATTATTGTTTGTATAATATGTCACTTGGCATCTGTCAGGTGGGTGTTGGGGGTGCAACAGTCGCCTGGGCAGGCAGACACACTGAGAGATTTGAGCTGTGTATACGTACAGAAAGGGAGCAAGAGAGATTCCCTTATTCATCTTTATTTTATTTGCTCTCTCCAGTGGCTCGCCTTTCTCTCGAGTTATAAGGTTGTTAGGTATTGTAGGAGGAGGTGCTGAAATGAGAGGCATGGTTAGGAATCTCACTTTAACGTAATTACATTTGCCTTGCTTTGCAGTGAGATCTGGCTACATTCCTCTCGCCCTCCTATTATCCCCATAAGGATATTCTATGAGCTAGGGACTTAATAGACTCCTCGTTTAGTGTCTTCGAGGAAGTATTGTCTCGTCTTGTTGTAGGAGAACTCAGAGTTCTGCCTTCCCCCGGTGTGACTTAGGGGAGAGGACTTTTGTATACTATTGTGAGAGCATTGTGGGTCCCATTACTATTATTATTGTTCTTATTAGTGTACTATTGTAACATGCTACTCTGAGGAGGCAATTTACCTTAGAGAGTAGTATCACTTGTGTGTTAGAGTTCAGTGAGTGTTTATTCTTTTCTCCCCCCTCTCCAGGATTTAAGTTGGGACGTGGTTATGTCGTCTGGGGAGACTAAGAGCTCTCACTGAATTCAGGGAGTTTCATATTCCTGGGCTGGACAGTGGGTGGATGCCTATGCTAAGGGTGGAATGTCCCCCAGGGGTATAACCCCGCCCTAGGTTACTCACATGTGTTAGGGACGGTAATCTCGAGAACATACTTACTTATCCTTCCCAGCTAGCGTATCTGAGCTTGGGTGTGTTAACTGTTAAATAGTTAAATAAGATATCCCCAACGTTTTTTTTTTGGTTAAGGGGAAGCTCTACTCGGAAGTTTTACATTGATATACACAAACGATTCTGACACTCATTACCGTCGCAAATAAATAGTTGATAAGATATCCCCATTCCCATCTCCCAATAAACATGAGGACATGTGGGAATGTAAGGTTTTTTGGGCGGGTGTGAAAGTGAAGTTTTACCCAAATCTAACCTAACCAGAGTAAGCCTACCGGCGCCACAGGTTAGACATATATAAAAATAAGGGGTATTTAACCATAACATAACCGTAACCTAACCTAACAACCTTAACATAACCAAAACTTAACTTAACCATAACTTAACATAACCTAACAAACTTAACTTAAGTTCAAAGACGTTTTGCGAGGTAAATAATGGTGAGCACTGCCTGAAACCTTCACAGATGTGTTGAGTACACTATGTATAGTATGTACGACTTCATATTTATAATAAAGAGGTGGAGCAGTATTTGTAAAGAAATACAAAAAAAAGTTTATATATATATATATATATATATATATAGTATATATTTTTTATACATTGAAAAGGTACTGGCTAAGGGACAACAAAAATACGTAAAAAAATTCCCTTCTGTCGCCATCCTGTAAAGACGACAGTAGGAGAAATAGAAGCAGGGGGTGGAGGTCTAGTTAACAAAGATGTCTTGACACTCCTCTTTTGAAAGAATTCAAGTCATAACCAGGTAATAAGGCACTTATTAAAGGCAGGAATAAAATGTCTTGATTATAGACTATCAATCAATATCAGAAATATAATGAAAGAATCAGCACGTGCACTATTTTGACCCAAGACACTTTGTATTAATCTCGAGGTTCATTAGATCTGAATCTACTTTTCAAGAATCAATAACACATTTAGTTATATAATTTATTTTTATTGTACAATAAGCAGGTTGCTGATAATTAGGGGTGCCGCTGTCGCCCTAAATACATCAGATAATGAAAGCTGTAACTCTCAACACTTCCTTCGAGAAGTGACTATAGTCAGACTCGCCTTAGAGTGTGGCTGGGGTGTTCCGGTCGTGGGGAATAACCGTCCTACAGCGGTGCCACGTGTAGAGATTTGCCGCGCAAATTCTAATCAATTTCGTATTTTAAAAATTTATGAGGCCCGAATCGTGTATCTGGCAACATCATATGTCATATGAGAAGTTTTCTTGAGTGATAAGATGCATTATCCAGAACGAAAGGGAAATTCATTAATAGGTACTGCTTTTTATTAGCAACACTGTAAAATATGTATGCCACGTTTCTTTATATGTTTATATATATCTTATCCATTATAAGTTTACTGTTTCTTCATACATTATAATACTATGAATAAACGTGTATGCATATTTCCTGATCATGTCTGCCATGGTTTTACTTACATTAAAACATTTCTACAATGCGGATTAAAAGACACGTGGCGACAGCCCTGTAAAAGGGTATTTCCCGAACGTTTCCGCTCGCCAGCCACACTCTTGGGCGAGTCTGACTATAGTGTGACGGCTGGGCAGCGACTGGCCTCTAAATGTTATTGTTTTGATCCAGCGAATCCAAAACAGATTTTGATGTTCTATTTGCACCCAGCGAATCCAAAAGAGATTCGGATTCAGAGCAGAATCCGGAGTAGATTATTGGGAACAAATAGAAGAGGCCAAAATTTTCAGCTCTGGACACGCATATGGCAGCGAAATTAACCGTCCTGTCTGCACTCACTCACTGCCTGGCTCACTAGCGGGGCCTCTCAAATATACTGGGTCGCGAGGTTTTGAGTGCATTGAAATGTTGAACTCTTGCTCAATATTACCAAGCTACCAGATAATATTAAGGAAAACTGAACTTACTATCGTGTTCATGATACATTGATGTACACTCTAAAAAATGAAGGGTTCTAAAAGGGTAGATTTACTACGATGGGGTAGATCTTCATACATCTATCCTATTCTTCAACCGAAGGGGTAGAATGACTCAAATCTATCTTTTTACAGGTCCTTAAAAAGGTATTTTTGATTCATTCTACCTTTTCAGGCTATAGGGGTACATTTGTGGAGTCAAAAGTAAAATAAGTCTGATTTCATGTAGATGCAAATAAAGATCTGTGCTTAGTGAAATGATAAGGCAATGTTTTGGAATACGTAAACACTTCAAATATACGTAATGCGTTAGATATATGTGTATTATTTAATGATAATACAAAACTATTATTTCAAGTGATTTCTGGCAACTATTCGTACTACAGTTGCCATTTAGCTTTATATGGTGGCAATTTCAAGTCATGCATCTCGGTCTAAATCATACGACTGCAAAAACTGGTGACTAATTTAAAATATAGTTCACTGACAAGCACTGCAATAGAGTTGGAAGGTAACAGAGAAGTTTTGAAATGACGTAAGAGAAGCGGAATAAACACATGAATATTATGAAGAAAAATAAAATTTTTCCTACATCATCTACCACAACGAACAAGAACGGCCCAATAGCTAAAACGTGGTATGTTATTTACTTGTTGTATTATTCCATATTATATAGTGGGCATTTAAGTGTTTACTTTGCCATATTTAGTATTTAAGTCTGATTTGTTTTAGTTTCCCTTCAAAATCAGAATAAGTTTTCTTTCATAGACTTTAATTTTTTGGTGACTCGTAAAAACGTTTACCTGTACATAATCTGTAACTATATTTCATCATACAAGAAATATAACATCATGTACATGTCCTTTGTCCTTTGTACTCAACTGAAAAATAATCCAGATCATGTTATAAATGTATAGCTTATGAAAATATAAAACATTTGTTAGCTCCTGGGGAGGGCTGGTTCCCAAAAGTCGTGATGGGCGTTAAAATTACCCATTATTAAAGCTGGGGAGGAAAGCTGTGAAAACAAATGCTGGAACTCCTGAAGGGAGATATTCAAGAGGATCTGAAGAGGCCCTGAGTTAAAGGTAATAGTCACCCCCAAGTACTCTAGTCTGCCCACGAAGAAAGGAGTGATAGTGAGAAAGCTAGAAGAGAGGGATTGGTGGACAAGCAGTAGCAGGCCGCCTCCTGCTCCGCCTGCCCCCCTGTCCACTCTGTAAGAAGACTAGTTGAGGAAGGAAGGGGAGAATGCGTCAGTGAGCCACGTCTCACAGACACCAACAACTAGAGGTGAATAGGAAGACAACGTGGTTTTAAAGACTGGAAGTTTCCAGAACAGAGACCGGGCGTTCCAGAGTATGAAGTGAGAGGGGAGAACAGAATTCACTGCGTGAGTGATGTGAAGAATGAAAATAGTCCTGGCAAGCACGGGAGGATGCTTTCTTGAAGGCTAGAACCTGTTAGGAAAAGGTTAATAAATTTATGTGCAAGTGGTGCTAATCCTATAATGAAGGCTGATAAGGAGAGACCCGAAGCATGCTGGGCCTGTGAAGGTGCTGTAGGAGGCTCAAGGCATGCACTGCCCAGTGAGGGCAGGGGCTGCTGGGCTGCTGGCTGTGTGGCATGTGGCTGAGGCTCAGGCTGGGGAGGTGTGGGTTGAGGTGGGGGAGGAATGGGTTGAGGTAGAAGAGGAGCAGGTTGAGGTGGGGTAAGAGCAGGTTGGGGTAGAGGGCGAGGTGGGGCGAGGGCGAGGGCGAGTGTGGGGAGAAAGAGTACCTCCTGCAAACGGGTATCCCTCCTAGGAGAGGTAGGGCAAGAGGAGGTTTTTGGCCGACGCCTGGGAGAGCGACGGCCCCTCTGGGATTTGGGTGTTTGAGGTGCATTGAGGTTAGTGGGTGGGCGATGAGGGGTGGAGCAGTCCTGGGCAGCCAAAGGAATTATTGTAATCTTAGGGCTGAGTGGTTTGTTAGGGGCAAGTTGTGGAGCAGGTGCAGGTGGGGGTGCCTGAGGAGGTGTAATATTCTCTTCTGGTGAGGGAATCGGTCTGAAGGGCCCTGGGCGCATGCCCCTCAGCTTGCGCTTAACCTCCGTTACTGTGTGGTTAGGATCGTGTTGGAGCTGCTGTAATTGCAATGCCTGGAGGTATGCCGGGCACTGCTTATAGGTGGGGCGGTGGTTGCCACCACAGAAAAAGCATGTTTCAGGCCGGGTACAAACCTCGGCGTCATGGTAACCACTGCACGTCCCACAGCGGTTTTTGCCGTTGCAGGAGGCGTTGCCGTGGCCAAACAGAAGACAGCGGGTGCATCTGAGGACAGGGAGGGTGTGAGACCTGACACGGTACACCGCTGAGTTTAAGGCAATCCTATCAGGGAGGGGCCACATAAACTTAATACGAATGGCCATATTGGCCATCGTCTGCCCTTCCCTGACAAAAGCTGGGAGTCTGAAAATGTCAATGATCTGAGTTGGGGCATCGTCAAGTATGGTAAGGTTAGTAAGTATGTCCTGTGTGGACATTTCGGGGGATACTGGGTATATCCTCCCGAACATGTAGGTGGGGTCATCGTCTGTCACAACCCAGCATTTAACAGACCACTCCCCCAGAGAAATTGGACTGCAATTCTTCATTTCCCTCATACTCCTGTGACCTCCTTTATGGATGAGTGTCACACTGCATTCATTCCAGTCACTCGGCACTGGCTCCTCTTCCCACACTCTGTTAAACAAGGCAGTCATCACTTCCCCTCCATTCTTATACAACACATATGGTATATCATCTGGCCCTGCCGCCTTTCCATTCTTCTGCTTCCTTACACACTTATCCACTTCCTCCTTACTGATCTTTTCATTCAGTTCATTTGCATCTTTCCTTTCCAGGGACACACACCCTTCTCTCACCTCAAGGACTTCTTCACCTACCCCTCCTATTTCTTCCCAAAACTTTTTAATTGACTCCTTCATTTTCTCCTTCTCAGTGATGACTTCACCATTCACCTTTAGACTTTCCACATTCTCACCTTCACATCGCACTTCTTTCACACTTACATTTGGCACGAGCATTATCTTTGGATTTGTCAGTGTGTTAGTTATTTCACGTCTTCAAATGCTATACAGAGCTAGAATTGACTTTATTATTTTTGTGATAATTAACTTAAGGTTCAATGCAATTATAACACTGAGGTATATATATTTAGCATTTGGTCAATTAGTACGCTTCTAGAGCTTCACGTACGGCGCATATTTCATACTTAAATCGGCTTCTTGTGGGAGGGCCTGCACACAGCTATTTCCCCGCACACTCTGAGCATGCGCGAGCAGTCTCGCTTCGTGATTGGTGCGAGGATTCTCTAACCTGGCCGGGCTTGACCAGCCAGGGATACTAATCTAACTTTACCTAAACTATATGTATAGCCTAACTAACTCATTGTGTTGGAACCCACAAGCAGTGCTTTAAATACACATGATGAAGAAAACGATGAAGAACATGATGAAGGAACAAAGTATACAGAGTAACAAGGAACGGAAAGTTACGAGAGGCCCAGTTGTAGGTCTCCCCCTTCCAGGATGTTTATGAGCGTGATCCATCAAAGATAAGAGTACTGAAGACCTCTGAGGACCACTGTGTCCCTCCCTGTCAAAGCAACGAGGAGTACTCATTAATCAAAGGATCAAAGGTTAAAAGCATGGGAGGCCCACTACGAGTACCCCATCGATAAGGAGTATTAAACATTCATTAATCACGAAACAAGGGAGTACATCGAGAGTCTGACCCGGATAGATTGAACCAAATTCGTGGAGGCGAGAGAACATACACGGCAGAAGCACACTAGAATCGAGAGCGAGCAGTCAGCTGAAAACTCACCTCTAGACCCGCTCCCGCCCACATCTCAGCAGAACTCAGATACAAGAAGAGAGTTCACAAGAAAGACAAGATATCACCAAAGTCTATAAGAACAACGAAAGAATCATATAAGAGAATTAAGGATAAAGATACAGAAGAAGTCCTTAACCAAAGTAAGGATATAAGAAGGAAGAAGAGCCTTACAGAAGACAAGACAAGGTTATAAGAAGGAAGAAGAACCTTGCGAAGATAAGACAAGGATATAAGAAGGAAGAAAAACCTTGCGAAGATAAGACAAGGATATAAGAAGGAAGAAGAACCTTGCGAAGATATTAGAGATAAAGAAGGAAGAAGAGCCCTAAGAAGAAAACCAGGAACCAGACGAAGGCCGGAAGAACGAGTTAATCGCGGCGAATATGTTCTTCTGTATCGTGAGTAGAAACTGAGAGACGGGCTGGGTTGTGTAGATATAGAAGGGTCTAAGAGGCATAGTTAGGATTGATTTAGCTAGGATATATGTAAGGAGTGAATAGTAGTTTAATGTATAACACGGATCACAAGGAGAATAGGAAAGCGACGTAGAATAGAGAAGTAACGGAAGAGTACAAGAAGTACTATATTATAACGTAAGAATAAATCTAAAGACAACACAACCTTTTACATCCCTGAATTCACGTTTCTGAAGAGAAGACGTTATCTGTTGCCTATCTTCAATAGAATATTATTCGTGGGGATCCTTGGAATATCACGTCCAAGAAATCATCAAAAGTTGTATTAAAAAAATTACAGCTTGCCTGATAAAAGTAAGTAAGTAATTGTTAGTGGAAGGGCGGGTTACTACAATTGGCACTCATTGGAGACACGGCACCCACAGGCTCACACCATTCCCGCCAACCTAACTTAACGTATATAACTAAATCTAACTAAACCTAACTTAACCTAAACAGTTAGTTAGGTTATACATATAGTTTAGGTAAGGTTAGATTAGTATCCATGGAGGGTCCAGGCCTCGCACCAATCACGAGGCGAGACTGCTCGCGCATGCTCAGAGTGTGCGGGGAAATAGCTGCGTGCAGGCCCTCCCCTTCTTGTTCCTACTTGAAGATTAAAAAGGTATTTCGTATCTTACAAATCATAGTGAATTTTATCTAAGTTTTCGTGGAGGCTTTAAGCGTCATGCTTTCAGATTACAATTTTGGGTTCACCTTTTTTCAGTTGGTATTGTGTGTTTGAGTGCGTGCGTGGATTCAGTGTGTTGTTCGTTCCTCAGCATTACGGAACATATAATCCTTGGTGAGCAGTCAGCAGTCAGCGTGGGAGTCAGAAAAAATAGAGAAAGGAAGGGAAGGGAGGCGTGAGTATGTTAAAATTCTTATTAGTATGTACTGTGTTGGTTCCTAATGCCATCTTGACACTTGCACGCATTTTGTTCCCGCACTAGCACGCAATTCGTCGTGGCAATGCGTGCCAAAAAAAGAAGAAAACAAAAGAAAAAACGTTAGCCTAGTTTGCGCACTGTTCGCGTCAGGTTTACGCATAAGTTACGCACTTGGCACGCAATGGCACGCTATCGCACGACTGGTTTACGCCCCGATCAAATATTGTTGACGCATTGTTTACGTATAGTGTACGACATGGTACGCATGACGCGCATTGTTCCCGCATGGGCATGCATTGCCACAACCAGTTCGCCCATGCATTAAGCATTCGTGGCATTATTTGGTCTCACTTTGTCTCGCTTGACGCCACGCTATATAAATAGCAGGCATCACATACCTACATTCGTTCCTCGATTTGTTGTGGACCCGACAAGATGTTGAATGTCAGAGAAGAAGCTCTTATCGCACAAAAGAGAACGTGTCTATATTATCTCTCAGCTGCAGCACTAATACTTCTTGAAGACCAGGAGAAAAGGAAAAAAGAGCAGGCCAAAGAAGAAATAACCCCAACTAGAAAAAGGAAAGCAAGGAGAGTGTGGGTGAGGGAATGGTTGACCAGAAGACATCACTTTGGACATTACGATCAGTTATTGAAGATCCAAGAGGCTACAGAAATTACCTGAGAATTACTCCCGACGTGTTCCAAGAGATGGTGAAGTTAATCTTGAGAAGACCACATTCATGAGAGAACCGCTGGACGGGGGACTCAAGCTGGCAAGCACCCTTCGCTTCTTAGTTACTGGAAATTCGTATCCAAGTCTACAGTACAGCTTCAGAGTTGAAGTTAGTACAATCTGCAAGTTCTTAACAGAGGTCTGCAAAGCCATCATTGAGGTCTGTCACGGGTTCAGGTTCTCTCCTGATGGTAACAATAATTTTATTTATTGTGTAGAACTCGTGATGATAAAATTCTGGTAGGATAATTACAAGCCTTCCGACACCAACCTCTTTCACTTCACCTTCTTCGGAAGACCCTGTATCACCTAAGTTTTAAATCTAATGTACCCAGAGTGTTTGGCAAAGTAAACAAGTCTAGCAAGCTTCTTTAGTTTATTTAAATAAGCTCACCCTGAAAAAGAAGTCATCATTAAGACTCACACACCATTCACTCGCTAACCTGGCTATAAAACTTAATTGTAAGCCTTACGAGTTTCCTTACTCCACTTAAGAACTTCCTACTCTTAAGGATGTAGTGTGGGTGCGGGCGCGCGTGGGCGTGCGCGTAGGTGCAGGCGTGGGCGTGCGCAGGCGTGGGCGGCTCACGTGGGTTCACAAGACAACTCCACTTACCACCACTCTTCCACCTCAGCTCCACCGCCGGTTTCTTCTGCAAAGAAACTCCAAGAAACTCCACCTCTCTCCACACAGCTAGACTCAGCCTCTCCACTCAGAGACAACTCCACTTAGCTAGCTCAGCCTCCACTCAGAGACAACTCCACTTAGCTAGCTCAGCCTCCACTCAGCTAGCTCAGCCTCCACTCAGAGACAACTCCACTTAGCTAGCTCAGCCTCCACTCAGAGACAACTCCATTTAGCTCTCTCCTGAGACCACGTGGCGTCCACCTTGGACTCCTCTCCACACAGCTAGACTCAGCCTCTCCACTCAGAGACAACTCCACTTAGCTAGCTCAGCCTCCACTCAGAGACAACTCCACTTAGCTAGCTCAGCCTCCACTCAGAGACAACTCCATTTAGCTCTCTCCTGAGACCACGTGGCGTCCACCTTGGACTCCTCTCCACACAGCTAGACTCAGCCTCTCCACTCAGAGACAACTCCACTTAGCTAGCTCAGAGAAACTCCACTTAGCTAGCTCAGCCTCCACTCAGAGACAACTCCACTTAGCTAGCTCAGAGAAACTCCACCTCTCTCCATACAGCTAGACTCAGCCTCTCCACTCAGAGACAACTCCACTTAGCTAGCTCAGCCTCCACTCAGAGACAACTCCACTTAGCTCTCTCTCCTGAGACCACGTGGCGTCCACCTTGGACTCCTCTCCACACAGCTAGACTCAGTCTCTCCACTCAGAGACAACTCCACACAGCTAGCTCAGAGAAACTCCACCTCAGCCTCCACTCACACAGCTCGCCGAGTAGCCTCCTCCACTTACCTCCACTCCACTCACCACCAGTTTCTTCTCAAAGAAACTCCACGCAATCCCTCGCTTCACCATTGCAACTGCAGTCCACCAGACTATGCAAGATTGCAAGGCGATGCGAGAAACAACGTGGAAAAAGAAATTCACCCCCAACCTTGACCTCTCTTCGCCGCGACCCCACCAAGACTGACCCCGTTTCCCGGGCAGCGTGGGGTCACAAACACCGCGACCTCACGACATGCCATACGCCGCCATATTAAGTCTTCTGTAAGACTTAATTCGTATACTATGATCTTACTCTCACAAGGCCATAAATATTACACATCATGCAACTATCCCTACAATTAAGTAGTCCTGCTTGCATGCAGAAAATGTCTCCCAGCCTGATAATACCCCCCATGGATATAATGCAATTTGGATTCTACCCATACTCTTTGTCTGAAATGCTGGAAGATGACTGGTTCCGGCACGGGACCTACGTGACGTCAGAGAGGAACAGGCCGACACATGTAGCGTCTCCAACTGGGCTCACGTAGACCAGCATTCCTGGCTCATGACGCAGTTCTCCTCTGTCACGTAGGCCCAAAATTCCACCCATGACAAGGTCTACAAGGATGAAGTACTCAGGTGCCCCAAAACTGAAGTGGAAGGAGGTTGCTGAAGGTTTTAGTTCCAGATGGAACGAACTACCACAACTGTTTGGGGGCTGTGGACGGCAAGCACGTTGCTATGAAGAAGCCACCCAAAGCTGGATCATTCACCTACAATTATAAGGGCACAGCATTGTACTCATGGCCGCTGTAGATGCTGGAATCTTGCCTCAAAGGTAAATATTTATCTAAATTTATATATATTTAAATGGATTGGTAAAACAGTTGCAGTTTCATTCCTTGTTATGAGTTAGATAATGTATCTGTAGAGTATCTTATATATGTATCTATGTATATATGTACTATACATACTATATATGTATATATGTATTATTAGATAATGTATCTTATTATTATGTAACATCTGACTCGCACTGCTCACAGTGTTTGCGAATACGTAGCGCACTGCCCGCAGTGTTTCCGAATAGGTTGCGCAATGCCCACAGTGTTTGCGAATAGGTTGCGCAATGTTCACACAAATGGCACGAAAATTATGCGTGGCAGAAACTTTGAACTTTTCAAAATTTTCTTTGCGCACTGGCACGCAGGCCCGCACAGTTTACGCACACTTCACAACAGTTTACGTCGAATTTACGCATTGGCACGCAACATTGCGTGCCAGTGCGGGGACAAAATGCGTGCAAGTGTCAAGGTGGCATAAGTCTCCTTCTGGTGTTACTCTTTTCACCTCTTCTCTTCTTATGAGTTTTGTTCCTCTACGGTGTATTTTCACAGTTATCATGGGTTGTTTTCATGTAAATGGAACACCATTGAAACACGTAACAATACAAAGGGTATTATTTTACATCTTCACCAGAATGCTCTAGAGACTTGTGGGTTATATTTTTGCATTACCTGATGGGTAAATTTAACTAATAGCATCTCCTCACGGATCACCAAAATATTGACATAGGTGATGAGGTACGTAATGTACAACACGTTTGTGGTGGTTTTATTTGGGGGACGGCCTTAGTTTGGCCACAGAGGCTCTTTAAAAATCTGGTAGCTGCCTCAAATTCTAAGTCCACACAGATGTTAAGTTATGGTTAGGTTAAGGTTGTTAGATTAGGTTACGGTTATGTTATGGTTAGGTTAAGTAAGGTTAGGTTCGGTTCAGTTAGGTTCGGTTGTATCATCATCAGCCCTCCATTGACGCACTATGGAGGGGGGGTTATGGGGGGGAGGAAATGGGGGTTATGAGGGGAAACCATTGAATTTCCCCCCCTTCCCCCCTCCATTGACGCACTATGGAGGGGAGGGTTATGGGGGGAGGGAAGGGGTAGGCTTGATGGGGGAAACCATTTAATTTCCCCCCCATCCCCCATCCATTGACGCACTATGGAGGGGGGGGTGGGCTTGAAGGGAGAAACCATTTAATTTCCCCCCTTCCCCCCTCCTCTCCCCTCAGCATTGAAGTACATAAATGGAATGTATTGATAAAACTATGGATAGGAGGAAGAGGAGGAGAAGGAGGAGATCAGAGAGCTATTTGTAGAATGTTTGAGAGAGAGAGAGAGAGAGAGAGAGAGAGAGAGAGAGAGAGAGAGAGAGAGAGAGAGAGAGAGAGAGAGAGAGAGAGAGAGAGAGAGCGAGAGAGAGAGAGAGAATGCAATGATGGCAATAAAAGATAAATAATAGTATTAAAAGAAAAAAAAATCAACATAGTTTTGAAAATGTGCTAAATAAAAACAAGTTTGCTCTCTCTCTTTCTCTAATATGAAAAAAAACAGCACATTACATATAACAAAACAAAATAAACAAGCATAATATAGCATTAAAAAATAATAATAACAGTAGTAGTAGTAGCGGCGGTAGTTGTAGTGGTGGTGGTGGCAGCAGCAGTAGTAATTGTAGTAGTAGTCCAAAGTTAGGTTAGGTCAAGATAGGTTAGGTTAGGCTAGGTAAGTTAGGTTAGGCAAGGGAAGGTTAGGTTACATCACATCCTTAGGTGGTGTTAGGTTAGGTAAGGTAAAGTTAGGTAAGATAAGGCAAGGTTAGGTTAGGTTAGGTTACATCCTTAGATGGGGGTGGTGGTGGTGTCAGGTTAGGTTAGGTTAGGTCAAGTTAGGTTAGGTTGCAGCCTTAGGTGGTGGTGGTGGTGGTGGTTATGTAAGGTTAGGTTAGGTCAAGTTAGGTTACATCCTTAGGTGGTAGTGGTGGTGTAAGGTTGTAAGGGGGGTTGGTAGCGTGGCTGGTTAAATAAGGCTTCGGAGAACGTGGCTTGGGTTTATTATATAATAAACAATGGAACTGGACAGAGGAGTGACGATGCGCGATCTTTGCTGTGTAAATCTGTGCCCGGACTGATGCGGGCTGGGCGTCAGGCCAGGTCGCGTGGGGTCACGCGCAGTTGCCAGGCGTCGTAGGATATATAGAGAGCGTGCCACATACGAATACAATATATTACAAATATATATATATATATATATATATATATATATATATATATATATAATACCTCAGCTCCCTACAAGGTTAGGTTAGGTTAGGTCAGGTCAGATTTGGTTAGGTTACATCCTTAGGTGGTGGTGGTGGTGGGGGTGTAAGGTGTCACTCTGAAGTGGTAACACGTGGTTCCTTATTGAAGAAAGATTCTGCCTTGGCTAGGGGGGAAGATAGATAGACAGATAGATAGAGGCAGATAAGGATAGGAAAGATAAATGAGAAAGCGTAGATAAAGAGGAAGGAAGGAAGGAAGGAAAGAAAGGGTGGAAAAGAAGGAGAAAGAAGAGGAAGGGTGGAAGAGAAGGAGAAAGAAGAGGAAGGGTGGAAGAGAAGGAGGAAGAGGAGGAAGGGTGGAAGACAAGGAGGAAGGATAGATAGACAGCAGTAAGGTAAAGGGAGAAGGAAGAAATACCAATAATTAGAAACATCAAAAAAATACACACACACATACGTACATGGGAGGAGGCACTCTCCCCGGGAAATGAAGTGTTAAAATTCCTACAGGAAAGTGGCTTTCTCCACCTCCTGTAGATTTACTATTTTTTTTATGTAGTATTTAAGTAGCTTTTTAATTTTTAGTGTTTTTAGTACGGTGCCAAATGACCTCGATGTTGCGGCACCATGATCTATTGTCACCAATCAATCAATCAATCACATACGTACATACATACACACATTAATACACACACAACTTTTAGTTAATACAAACTAATATTTAATGCAAACTTTACTTCATTCATTTATTTATCTATGACTACACACACACACACACACACACACACACACACACACACACACACACACACACACACACATACACACATGTTACTATTATTATTATTATTATTATTATATTTATTTTTATTTTATTTTCTATGTTAACTAAGACAGATTTATGGAAGGTTAAGGAAATATATTAGTTATTGTTGAGTTTAAAATCTCTCTCTCTCTCTCTCTCTCTCTCTCTCTCTCTCTCTCTCTCTCTCTCTCTCTCTCTCTCTCTCTCTCTCTCTCTCTCTCTCTCTCTCTCTCTCTCTCTCTCTCTGGATCCGCCATTGCTGCCTCTGTATGTAAACAAGCCTTTCCGAGAGCTCTTCAGTATTTGAGGAAGTTTTGGGGGTTTAAGCGAGCTGCTGTGTTCCAGCCTTGGCGAAGAACGGTAGTAAGCACCAGTCGTCAGTTTTGTGGCACAAAGGGTTTTGAGGGCTTTTGGACTTAGCCTATATTTAGTCATAAGAAATTTATATCCCTGGCCAAACCCATCCTGTTAGAGTTTTTCTCGGCTGCGCATGCGCAGTTCGAGGAGTGTGACGTCATGCCCACGTCACTATACCCCCACTGGTGCTCATCACTGACATTCTAACCTGTACCATGGAATACTCTGGCCCTGCCCCCATCGGCAACATTGAAGCCGATCTCGCTCTCAGTGACGATGAGGACATCACAGATAAACACTGGCCCCCAATGGCACTCCATACGCAGCGTTTTGGCCCCACCCCCTGGCAGCCCCAAATTGATGTCCCCCTCCCTGTCACCCAGCCCTCCACCTCCACCAAGCGGCCCATGGACCAGACTTCGGACACGAGCGAACCGTCATCTCCCGCTCCCAAGACATCCAGGCGCACCGAGACTCAACATCCCACGGCTCCTGCCTCTTCCCCTCCCAACCATGATCCTCACAATTCATCCCATGCTGCGTTTGTCCCCCCTGCATTTGCTCCAAGGACGGACTATGTGAAGCTCATCTTCCGTGACAACCCGGCTGTGGATTCGAAGCTTCGCTGGCTCTCTGAAGTCACCAGGGCGTTCCGCCTTGACAGAGAGTTGGCAGAGGTAAAAATGTCAGCTGTTACCTCACGCTTTGTTTATATTTCACGGAGACGTGACGACATCATCGAAAGTGCCACGACTTGAGAATTTTTGTCCTTGAAGCTTCATTTGCAAGACTCAATCGAGAGGCTACGTAAATTCCCGACTTACCTTGTCACCCGCTTCCCTGTCGGTGTGGATCCGTCTCTGGCTAAGGAGCTGCCAGGCGTATATACGGCGCGTCGCTTTCACCAATACGGCACGCCCATCAATCGGCTTGTTATCACCTGGAGCCTCCCCCACCCACCACCATCAGAATTCACCTTCAGCTTCCTTCCTTGCCTTCCACCCTGCGAGCTTAGAAGGATGAAGGATGAGCAACCTTGGTGCTACAAATGCTGGGGAATCGGTCACATATCCCGGTATTGTTCCGCCCCATCTGACAAGTGTGGCTGGTGTGCAGGCACTCATGCCTCCCGCACCTGCCCACACCGCACCCCCTCCCAGCCCACTACCGCTGACGGTGCTTTTACATCAGAGCAACCTTCACCATCCAATGCAGACACATCAATGTGGAAATGCCCCCGCTGTCACGAACCAGGAGCTAACGTGTGGCATGGCTGTACGAGACGCTCCCCCGCTGCCGCCTCAACTGACGACGCGCTGCCTCACGCCCCTCACCTCGCCCGTCAAGCACCACCACCGCCACCACGGCCGCGCCCTGGCACCACCTCACAGCCTTCAGTCACTACCATGATTGACTCCGACTCGCCACAAGTTACTGCCCTTCGTGAGGCTGTCGCCAAGCTGACGGCACGATGCACGGCCATTGAAGCGCGTTTTGAAGCGATTGATGCGCGTTTTCCAGCCATTGAGGCGGGTGTGGCTAGTGTCCAAGCTGAGCATGTCGCCGCCGGCCGCACACTCGCCACACTCGTCGAATCCCACCACGCTCTCGTCGCGACCATCACCACTTCCTCCGAGAGGCTGGACAACATCGCCATCAGCTTTGAAACGCTCAGTGCACAGTTCCCTAAAGAGCCATCACGACGCACGCCTCACAGCAGCGCTGCCTTGAAGCCATCGTCCCCACCGGCCTCCCATCCACCCAAAGGCAGACTTCGATAACATAATGCAGCTTCACATCATCTCTTGGAATGCCTGTGGAATCAAGACTTACCCAAAGCTGACTTCTCTCAAAACATACATAGGTCACCACCACCCACACATCATACTCATTCAAGAAGCTTTTGTAGGCTGTCATGTTCCTCAAGATGCTCCACTTCTCCCAGGCTTCGTCTCGTATGTGCATCACGTCAGGAATGGTCTTGTGAGCTACATTCACTCCTCCATTCCCCACCGGCTCCTGCGCTGCTCTACCGATGATGTCATGACGTTCCAGCTTTTTGAGATCACCGTGGGTGATGGGAAGCTGCGACTCTGCAATGTCTACTCTGCTCCAGGAAGGATCAATCTCCCCGCTCTCCCTGCAGCTGCGCCTCATGGCATGATTTACATGGGAGACTTCAATGCCCGGCACCCCGCCTTAGGTGATGTCTCCCCCACCCCAAGTCGTAGTGGACTGCCCCTGCTTGAGTACATCCGCCGCCACCGCCTCACTCACTGGCCCACTGGAGGCGCCACACACACCCGAGGTGGCACGCTCGACCACATCATCACCTCCGGCCTGGTAGCATCGCACGTCAAGTGTTTTTCAATCCGCACTCTCTTCTCAGACCACATCGCTCTTGGGCTCCATTATTCCCTGCCAGGAGGACCTTCTCTTCCTCATACCCGCCTCCGCATCACCATTCCTCCGAAGTACTGCCCCAACTACATCTCCTACATTTCCAGTCTTCTACCAACATTTGATTTCCAGTCACCTGAAAATTTGTACTCCTCCCTGGTTGGCTCAACACATGACTTCTACAGCCGGTACGTGACGCGACCACACGTTAAAAGAAATCGTGAGGCTTACGCCTGGACGCTGGACCAACGTATTCTCCAGGCAGAAAGGAAGACTGTGGATGACGGCCTTGCATTTCAGGGGCAACCAACACCCGCTCGTCTCCTACAGTACCAGGCGTCCAGAGATGACCTTGTTGCCCTTCAGCAGTGTGCCCACACGGAGTCTTGGAGGAAATTCACCGACGGCATCAACCATCAGACAAGCGTCGGCTCCATGTGGCACATGATAAACAGAGTCATCAAGAGGAAACCACAGAGTGCTCTTCACCACAGCCCAGCCCAGTATGCACAGGCCTTAATAAATACCTGGTCTGAGCAGGCGCAGTCACGCAATCTTCCCGCCCACATTCAAGATGCACTCTCCACCCACAGGGACGTCCGTACTCTGCGTCTAATGGCTGCGTTACTCCGAGCGGATGAAGACGATGACGTGCTCATCACAGAGGACGAACTGCGCCGTGCTCTCATCAGGTGTAAGGCAACAGCTCCCGGGGATGATGGCGTTACATACCAAGTCCTCCGCCTCCTCCTCAAAGTCCCTGGAAATCCCTTACTGCAGCTTTACAATCTTTGCTTCTGCAGGGGATACGTACCGCGAGCCTGGACCTACAGTACCATTGTGCCCATCCCAAAACCTGGCACAGACAAGTTCAGGCCAATATCACTCACCTCATGCTTCTGCAAAGTGCTAGAGCGTGTACTCCTCACCCGCCTCATGTTCCGTCTACAAGACAAGTTATCTCCCTGTCTGTATGGCTTCCTACCACAGAGGAGCACACATCATTGCCTGATGGAACTGTACGCCCGCCTCTCTCCCACCAGTGTAGTAGCATTTCTTGATCTCAAGAGTGCTTTCGACGTTGCTAACAGTGAGGTTATTCTCGACCAGCTGGTTGAGTTTGGTGTACAAGGAAATCTCCTGTGATGAATACGTGGTTATCTACGTAACAGGACCTCACGTGTGCTTTTCAAAGGGGCAAGTAGTACATACAAGGAACTTGAGCTTGGTACTCCACAGGGCGGTGTGTTAAGTCCCTTCCTTTTCAATATTCTGATGCACCGCTTGCTGATTCTTCTTCCTGATATTCCTGGTACAACTGTCCTCTGTTACGCTGACGACATCTGTGTGCATTCCACCTCTGCTGCCGACCTTCAGCGCTTCCTCCAGGCTTTCCATGAATCATCTTCTGCTTGTGGCCTCATCCTCTCCCCTGACAAGAGTCGAGTATTCTCTCCACGGGGCCCCAGAGCACTTCCTGTCTTCACTGCAGGACACAGTATCATCCCATCCTGCACACAGTACTTGTACCTGGGAGCGCCGGCGCGCGTTACTCCTGCCATACCTGCTCGGCAGCGCATCCATCCCATTATACAGGACCTCCTACACCGATTAGAACAGCGCTTTGTCCCCTTCAAGTGGCTGACTAATAATGCTGCCGGAATCTCCATCCCCTTGGCAAAAAACATCTACATTGCCTTTATACGGTCAGTCATAGACTATCTCTCACCAACCCTCAGCCAGCTCTCCAAGACCTCCCTAGAACCTTTAGAAAAATTCCAAAACAAAGTGATGCGGTACATCCTTGGGTGTCCCACCTCCACCAGGATAGTGAATATGCTAACCGAACTTAATCTTCCTCCAGTTAAAGAGAGAATACACGCCAATATCTCCTCCTTCAGTGTTAAATGCCTCCACTCACCCCATCTTGCTCCGCACTATTCTCACGTCCTGAGAGCATCACTTGACCCCGCTGCACTCCACCCTCCACTTCGTCCCGGTGTCCGCACCCTCGTCAACACAGTGTGTTCCACCCTGCAGCGCCTTGATCTTCGTGTTCCCGTGGCTGAGGTTGATCATGGTCTACCTCCATGGAGGACTCCTCAGCCACAAGTCACCTTTACTCCCACTTCCAAGATGGACCCACCACTACTGCAGAAACAACTAGCACTGGAGCACATCAGTGCAGTGTCCTCCTCCGTACCTGCCGCGCGCCATCTCTACGTGGACGGTTCCGTGCAGCCAGACAGCAGTGCGAGGTGCGCTATGTACTCGCCTGACGTAGAGCTGTAGCAGTCTCCCCAACACACCATAGAGAACGTGCGGTTAGCAGCTCTGGTGAGAATGTGTTGCTCCACCACATACTATTATAACTTTATTTTTTATTATATTTTTCAATATTCATTGTACTCTATATATATCTTTATTTATGTTTTTCTTTTTATTATATTATTATTTATTTAGTTGCGCTGCAAACTCAGTGCACACCATCAACTTAGCGCGCACTGTCCTCAGACAGTGCGCATATACAATTGTTCATGTTTGCTTTTAAAATATTTATTTTGTTTAACTCTTCAAGTTTTATGTGAATAAAATAACCTTAACTGGATCTGAGTTTTCTCATTACCCAGTGGACCAACTAGCTACAAACACTCACAAGCTCCCAATGTTACAATTGGTGACCCAAGAGTGAGCTATGGTCAAACAGTGACATACTGCCTGTGCTGAACAAAGAGCACATGTTCCTAGTGTGAAGGCCTGGGTCTTACAGATTCATTCGCTTTCACACTCCCAAGGCAAAAAGTCTCACCTCCATTATGGGGTTCGTGAGAATGAGCCGACGGACGGGAATATTCTACACACTTGTGTAGCTGTCACTTGTAAGGTTCCCCCTCCCACCCACCCTGGCACCTTCTGTGCCCCCTCAGACGCCTTCACTGCGTCTTCAGCGGCCTAATGCGCACGCATGCGCGGCCTCTACCCCCTCAGACGCCCTCACTGCGTCATCGGCACGGCCTTATGCCCTGCCCCCTCAGACGCCTATTGCGTCTTCAGCGGCCTAATGCGCACGCATGCGCGGCCTCTACAACCCCCAGACGCCTTATTACGTCTTCAGCCGCCTCACGCACACTCTACACCCTCTGACGCCTTCTCGCGTCATCATGTTCAACCCCTACCCCCCGCCTCGCGGCGTTAAAGTGATCTTCACCATCGCCACTCACCGCCCTGTGGATTATTCATCACCCTGTGGATTACTCATCGCCCTGTGGATTACTCTACTCGCCCGTGGATAGTACAGTACGGTGCAGACAACGCTCCAGCAGACGCCCTCTTCCACTGCCGTGTCGTCTTCTTACACTCCCAGGCATCATGGTCGCTCTATGCTGATGGAACTACAGATGCAAATCATCGCTTTTCATCAGCTTCACGACCCCTCACCCTGGCATCTGAGCTTCACGGCACATCTGGGGGGACTTCACCTGGACCGACACCTGCACCGACTGTCAAGCCTCCATGGTGATTCGGCACTTGACCTCGTCGGCCCCTCTGCCACACTGCCGGTTATCGCTACATCCTCTCGGCAACCGCCGCTACAGGACTCCCAGCTACCACCCGCAGTCGAACGGTCAATCACCAGCCTCCGCCCAACGCGAGAACTCTTCCCAGGCGAACAAGCATCCACAGGATGACATCATTCCTCCCTTCCTCGTTACTAGGGGGGGAGTATTGTAGCAGTCTCCCCAACACACCATAGAGAACGTGCGGTTAGCAGCTCTGGTGAGAATGTGTTGCTCCACCACATACTATTATAACTTTATTTTTTATTATATTTTTCAATATTCATTGTACTCTATATATATCTTTATTTATGTTTTTCTTTTTATTATATTATTATTTATTTAGTTGCGCTGCAAACTCAGTGCACACCATCAACTTAGCGCGCACTGTCCTCAGACAGTGCGCATATACAATTGTTCATGTTTGCTTTTAAAATATTTATTTTGTTTAACTCTTCAAGTTTTATGTGAATAAAATAACCTTAACTGGATCTGAGTTTTCTCATTACCCAGTACATCCAACTAGCTACAAACACTCACAAGCACCCAATGCTACAGAGCCACCGGAGGGAGGCTGGGCTGGCCGCAGACTGCCTAACTCGTCCAGCTCCACCTACTGCGAGTTACGGGGACTCCTGCTGGCCGTTACATTTCTCTGCGAACGACAACTGCATGGCGTGATCTTGTGTGACTCTCAATCTGCCCTTCAAGCCATCTCGTCTCCACAACCCACACACCGCTGCCAAGTTCATAAAATTTTGCATCAATTAGTCTCAGCTCTGGACAGTTCTCTCAACGTACAGTTGGTGTGGATTCCCTCCCATGTTGGCATTGCAGCCAACGACAAAGTGGATCTCCTCGCAAAAGACGCCTGCCGACTCCCTCTGCCCGACGGCGCCACACCCTCCCTCCGTTGCTACAAAAAGATGATACACGCAGCTGCTCTTCTCTCCACACACCACCGCACGGAAGCTGAGCGGCCTCAGAGTGTATCTATCCAGCACTATGACCACTTTCGTCTATCCCCACCAAAGTATCGCCGACACGGTCTGATGGTTCGAAGACACAACATTGTGTCTGCTAGACTTCGGCTTGGTTACCGACCAGTGTGGCAAGTGTCTGATGCTGGGGACATTCCTCACTTCTCCAACTGCAAGCTGTGCGACACATCCAACGCCAATAGTCTGCACCACTACTGCCTCGAGTGCCCCTCGGTCAGGGATATGCTGCCTCAGGGTCGGCCCTTGCTCAGTGTTTGTGACTTTCTTCTGAAAGACAATAATTTGGATGTCATTCTGGTGCGACACCCACACTTCGGTGAGTGCTGACCGCTACTCTGTTCTGTGAGTGTGTGTCCTGCGAGACACAGATAACCCTTGTGGCAATCAATCTCGTCACTTCCCTAATGGGAAGTCACGTGTAAACCAAAACTGTTTTTTGTACTACATAGGTCTGCCGCTCTTTGAGCGTAATAAATTGATACAAACAATCTCTCTCTCTCTCTCTCTCTCTCTCTCTCTCTCTCTCTCTCTCTCTCTCTCTCTCTCTCTCTCTCTCTCTCTCTCTCTCTCTCTCTCTCTCTCTCTCTCTTCTACACACACACACACACACACACACACACACACACACACACACACACACACACACACACACACACACACGAATATTCACTGACTGTTACTGAAGTAGCAGTAGCAGTAGTAGTAGTAGGTAGTAGCAGCAATAAGTGGGGGGATAACAGTATTAGTAGTGGTGGTGACGATAGTAGTAGTAGTAATAATAGTAGTAGTAGTTATAGTAGTAGTAGTAGTAGTAGTAGTAGTAGTAGTAGTAGTAGTAGTAGTAATAGTAGTAGTAGTAGTTATAGAAGTAGTAGTAGTAGTTGTTATAGTAGTAGATAGGTTAGAGATAGAGTAAGGACGTAAATTTTGGGGTAGATAGTTAGTATAGATATATGTTAATTTTAATGCATTCTTAGGGTTAGGAATATTATGGTTGGATGCCACAGTCATTAGCGACCAGAGTTGGGGCTGATGACCTCCAATTCGTGGAGCCCTTTGAAATAAACGCAGGGTGAAGGTATCTGTAGTAGTAGTAATAGTAGTAGTTATAGTGGTAGTAGTATAGTGGTGACGATGGTAGTAGTAGTAGTAGTGATTATAGTAGTGGTTATATTAGTATTAGTATTAGTAGTAGAAATAGTGGTTATAGTAGTAGTAGTAGTAGTAGTAATAGTGGTTATAGTAGTGGTTATGGTAGTAGTAGTAGTAGTAGTAATAGCAGTAGTTATAGTACAGTAACAGTTGTATAGAAGGAATGTGACGCAAAAAGAGAAGAGTAAGCAAACAAGCAAGAGAGAGAGAGAGAGAGAGAGAGAGAGAGAGAGAGAGAGAGAGAGAGAGAGAGAGAGAGAGAGAGAGAGAGAGAGAGATAATGGATATGTTAGATATAATATATACACACATTCATACATGCATACAATCATTCATACATACATCCAACCATTCATACATACATACAACCATTCGTACATACATACATACATACAACCATTCGCACATACATCCAACCATTCGTACATATATGTACGAATGGTTGGATGTATATACGAATCGTTGTATGTATGTATGTATGTACGAATGGTTGTATGTATGTATGAATGGTTGGATGTATGTATGTATGGATGTATGTATGTATGTATGGTTGGATGTATATACATCCAACCATACATACATACATACAACCATACATACATACATACAACCATACATACATACATCCAACCATTCATACATACATACAACCATACATACATACATCCAACCATACATACATACAACTATACATGCATACATCCAACCATTCATACATACATACAACCATACATACATACATCCAACCATGGATACATACATACATCCAACCATTCGTATATACATACATACATCCAACCATTCGTACATACATACATACAACCATTCGTATATACATACATACATCCAACCATTCGTACATACATACATACAACCATTCGTACATACATACATACAACCATTCGTACATACATACATACACAAGACAATTTCAAAATACGACGACTACTATTAGCTAATACTAAATTAAACTTCACTTAGACAAGCAATTAATGTTGAGAGAGAGAGAGAGAGAGAGAGAGAGAGAGAGAGAGAGAGAGAGAGAGAGAGAGAGAGAGAGAGAGAGAGAGAGAGAGAGAGAGAGAGAGACAGAGACAGAGACAGAGACAGAGAGACAGAGACAGACAGAGAGAGAGAGAGAGAGAGAGAGAGAGAGAGAGAGAGAGAGAGAGAGAGAGAGAGAGAGAAAGAGCGCGCGCGCTTGGTTTGCTTGGTCGAATTTAGAGGGTCTTCCTCACAGCTGTGGTGATCCACCGCTGCTGCCGGTCCGAGAGTCTTCCTTCAGAAGAGCCACCTGGTCCGGTATAGAATTTGAGGCTGCCGTGCAGTAAGCCGTATAGCCTGGTACAGGAGGCTCATCTGGCAGCACTTGCAGGAAATTGTCCAGTTCTCTTTTGAATCTGGTGACGGAGCAGCAGAGAGAGAATACATGAGAATACATGAGAAGAACAGACACCAGAAGACATACTGGTCTATAACTAGGGTATCTGCTGCACTACATACTACTACAAGTGCACTAAGAGTTTGAGAATAGGATAGAAAAGAACAAGGCTCTTTCCCACCCTCCTCTTCCTCTGGCAACATGCCGGCAGGAAAAACAGATAGAAGGGAACACCATGACCTTGTAGAAAACATGGTCATGGACATTTTATAATAAAGAATGAAAATAGAGGAGGATACTATACTTTACTATACTAGACTAGACTACTATACTATACTAGACTAGAATACACTACCACTAGTGATGGTACATTCTGAATGGGGAATATTATTCATATTGAATCAAATTACTGCCATTACATTTCTAATCTGAAATATAGGGACACAAAAGAGAGAGAGAGAGAGAGAGAGAGAGAGAGAGAGAGAGAGAGAGAGAGAGAGAGAGAGAGAGAGAGAGAGAGAGAGAGAGAGAGAGAGAGAGGTGTTTAGTAATGCATTAATATTATTTATTTAAGTCCATGCAGAGGCAGGACGATGGAAATGGTTTGCAGACTCATAGAAAACGGAACACCGAAGAAACCTGGAACAGTTTCACATCAACACTGTATGTATGTATGTATTGTAACACACACACACACACACACACACACACACACACACACACACACACACACACACACACACAGACAAACACACACACACACACACACACACACACACACACACACACACACACACACATAAATACACACATTAAATTTATAAAGAAAATTAATTATTACATTGAAGAATTACTTGAAAATATTGATCCATTTTTTTATTTTTACGCCCCCCCACCCTCTCTCTCTCTCTCTCTCTCTCTCTCTCTCTCTCTCTCTCTCTCTCTCTCTCTCTCTCTCTCTCTCTCTCTCTCTCTCTCTCTCTCTCTCTCTCTCTTACCTTCAGCTGCACAGTGGTAGTTTCAACAGCAGCAGCAGTAGTAGTAGTAGTATTGGAAGCAACAATAGTAGTAGTAGTAGAGGCAGTAGTAGTAGTAGCAGGTGTAGTAGTAGCAGTAGTAGTTGTAGTAGCAGTAGTAGTTGTAGTAGTATCTTCACTTCCCTGGAATTAATGTATAGTTAGAGTAATGGGAAACAACACACACAAACACACACACTCACACACAAACACACACACACACACACACACACACACACACACACACACACACACACACACACACACACACACACACACACACAATAAAAATTAAAAAAACATAAACACACTCACAAACATAAACACACACACACACACACACACACACACACACACACACACACACATACACACACACACACACACACACACACACACACACACACACATTCACGCACACGCACACACACACACACACACACACACACACACACACACACACACACACACACACACACACACACGCACACACACCGTTGTCTTTAACCAGTGTCGTGGGAAAACAACCATTGTACATACTTAACTGTCATGTACACACTTAACTGTCATGTACACACTTAACTGTCATGTACATACTTAAGTGTCATGTGCACTCTTAATTATCATGTACCCACTTAACTGTCATGTACACTCTTAACTTTCATGTACACACTTAACTGTCATGTACACACTTGACTGTCATGTACACTCTTAAATGTCATGTACACACTTAACTATCATGTACACACTTAACTGTCAAGTACACTCTTAACTGCCATGTACATATTTAATTCATGTACACAACTAACTATCATGTACACACTTAACTATCATGTACAGTCTTAACTGTCATATACACTCTTAACTATCATGTACACTCTTAACTATCATGTACCGAATCAGGCGACATATGTCACCTTCTTTTTCATGGGATCTCTCATTTGCTGACCTCCAGTGACCCGTCCTTCATCTTAATCCTCAATTAATCCTTCTCTCTCTCTTTTTTTTTTTATTTATTTTTTTATTTAAACAAAGTTAACATAACATATGTATAGGTGATTATAAAAGATATACAAATGTTACATGAGGCTAGTTAAAGAGGTCCTCTTTCGGGAAAGCTTCTATCTGAAAGCTAGCCTGTTTCTGTATGGATTTGCACACAATGAGTTGTCTTTTTTTTCTGTTTTTTGCTGCACTTAAAGAGGGTGTGTGCGACACCACGAGTGGGCCGCTGCCTTCACTTTCTGAGTTGTCATTTCATGGACTAGAACGTCAGCTGTGAAGGCATTGCACAGTTTTGCTGTGGCCCAGGTGAAGGCGAGTTGACAGCTGGCTGTGTGGATCCGCGGGACATCCAGGAGATCATTTGACACCACCGTCCTCGTGATGTGCTGGTATCTCCTCCATGGGATCATCAGGGCTGTCAAGTGCAGTGTGTGCTTCACCTGCGCCTTGTGCAGCACTGTGAGGGCACCAACTCTTCTCCGGTGCTCCAGGCTGTCGAAATGACAGGCGGGACCGCTGGTGGTGCTGTTGTGGCTGCAGTTGTAGCCACAGTCCTTGCTGTAGCTGTTGCTGCTGCTGCTGCTGTTGCCTCTGCTGCTGCTGCTGCTGCTGTCGCCGATGCTGCTTCCGCCGACGCTGCCGCCGCTGCCCCTAGTGGTGGGATTGTGACTGTTGTAGCTGCTGCTGGTCACGGACATGCTGTATGAGGCGCTCTGCTCGCCTCTGAACCTTGTCCAGCAGCGTGAGATGACCCTGGGCGCTACTCATCCAGTCGAGGGGACTGTAGTCCATGACGGGCCTCACTTGAGCTTTGTACAGTCTCAGGAGGCCATCAGCGTCGAGCAGGTGTCTCATGCAACGCAGGAGCGTCACCCTCAGGGAGGCCCAGTGCGCCACAATCTCCAGTTGGCGCTGAAAGCTGAGTCTTAAGTCAACCTCTAATCTAAGGATGTTGATGCAGTTCTTGATTTCGAGGGTGTCGACCCCGAATCTCAGCTTTCCCTCCAACAGTTTGATGTCCTCCCTCGAACGTGATATTACCATGGCCTGGGTCTTCTCAGCAGCAAATTTAACTTGCCACTTTTTACCCCAGGCCAGGATGTCACCAAGTTGGTGGTTGGTGGCATCTATCACGTTCGCAGCCTCGTGCCTGTTGAAGGAGTGGGAGAAGGTGCAGTCGTCGGCATAGGCCGATACCACGGGGAGGCTCTGAAGGAGGTCATTCAGGTATATGTTCCACAGGATGGAACCCAGAACCGAGCCCTGTGGAACAGAAGCCTCCACTGGGTATGTGGCAGACGTGCACCCGTTTACTACCACTCTAAGACTCCTGTCTTGCAAGTAACACTCTCTCTCTCTCTCTCTCTCTCTCTCTCTCTCTCTCTCTCTCTCTCTCTCTCTCTCTCTCTCTCTCTCTCTCTCTCTCTCTCTCTCTCTCTCTCTCTCTCTCTCTCTGTCTCTCTTTTTTTTATTTTTTTATTTAAACAAAGTTAACATAACATATATATAGGTGGATTATAAAGGATATATAAATGTTACATGAGGCTAGCTAAAGAGGCCCTCCTTCGGGAGAGCTTCTATCTGAAAGCTAGCCTGTTTCTGGATGGAGATGCACACAATGAGTTGTCTTTTTTTCTTTTTTGTTTTTTTGCGGCACTTAAGGAGGGTGTGTGCGACACCACGAGTGGGCCGCTGCCTTCACTTGCTGAGTTGTCATTTCATGGACTAGAACGTCAGCTGTGAAGGCATTCCACAGTGTTGCTGTGGCCCAGGTGAAGGCGCGTTGACAGCTGGCTGTGTGGGTCCACGGGACATCCAGGAGGAGATCACTTAACACCACCGTACTCGTGATGTGCTGGTATCTCCTCCATGGAACCCTCAGGGCTGTCAAGTGCGGTGTGTGCTTTACCTGCGCCTTGTGCAGCACTGTGAGGGCACCAACTCTTCTCCGGTGCTCCAGGCTGTCCAATTGACAGGCGGGACCGGGAGTGTCGTGTTGGCGTTGGTATTGCTGTTGTGGCTGCAGTTGTTGTTGCCACAGACCTTGCTGTAGCTGTTGCTGCTGCTGCTGCTGTCGCCTCTGTTGCTGCTGCTGCTGCTGCCGCCGATGCTGCTGCTGCTGACGCTGCTGCCGCTGCCCCTGGTGGTGGGGTTGTGACTGTTACAGTTGCTGCTGGTCACGGACTTGCTGTATGAGGCGCTCTGCTCGCCTCTGAACCTTGTCCAGCAGCGTGAGATGACCCTGGGCGCTGTTCATCCAGACGAAAGGACTGTACTCCATGACTGGCCTCACTTGAACTTTGTACAGTCTCAGGAGGCCATCAGCGTCGAGCAGGTGTCTCACGCGACGCAGGAGTTTCACCCGGTGCGCCACAATCTCCAGTTGTTGCTGAAAGCTGAGTCTTGCGTCAACCTCCAATCCCAGGATGTTGATGAAGTCCTTGATTTCGAGGGTGTCGACCCCAAATCTCAGCTTTCCCTCCAACAGCTTGATGTCCTCCCTCGAACGTGATATTACCATGGCCTGGGTCTTCTCAGCAGCAAATTTAACTTGCCACTTTCTACCCCAGGCCAGGATGTCACCAAGTTGGCGGTTGGTGGCATCTATCACGTTCGCAGCCTCGTGTCTGTTGAAGGAGTGGGAGAGGGTGCAGTCGTCGGCATAGGCCGATAGCACGGGGAGGCTCTGAAGGAGGTCACTTAGGTATATGTTCCACAGGATGGGACCCAGAACCGAGCCCTGTGGAACAGAAGGCTTCACTGGGTATGTGGCAGACGTGCACCCGTTTACTACCACTCTAAGACTCCTGCCTTGCAAGTAACTCGTGAACAGCGCCAGCAGGTGCCCCGAGATGCCAAGCTGTTTGAGTTTTACAAGGAGGCCCTTGTGCCAGACAGCATCAAAAGCCCCTGCAATGTCCAACGCTATCACGAGCGAGGGACGGCTGGAGTCGAGGGAATCCTGTCATGCCTTGGTGAGCAGGAGAAGCATGTCTGAGGCTGAGCGTCCCTTCCTGAACCCGTACTGTCGTGTGGACATGAGGTGATGCTCCTCCAAGTGGTGAGTTAGTTGTTCAGCTATCACCCTTTCAAGGATCTTACTGACAACTGACAGGAGCGAGATAGGACGGTAGTTGGCCGGATGTGTCCTGTCTTTCTTCTTGTGCACGGGTGTGACACGGGCCTCCTTCCACAGGGCTGGCCAGGTGCCAGTCTGAAGGCATTGCTGGAAGATGTGCGTGAGGGGACCTGCAAGCTCTTCGGCACAGTGCTTCAGCAGGATGGGACTCACACCGTCAGGTCCAGGGGCCTTTCTAGTATTGACGGTGCGAAGGAGGCGAGTCACGGTGTCCTCGGTTACCACCGGGTTGTCAAGGGTGGCGAGGCACAGGCGGGGGAGGCATGGTGGCTGCCTCTCAGGCTCCTCGGTGGTCATTTTCTGACTGAAGTGAGTGGCCACGAGGTCAGCTTTTTCTTCATTTTTCACCACCCAGTCGCAGGCTTGTGATGTGAGCGGAGGAATTCTCTCCTGGGTGGTGGTGCCCTGTCTTTCCTTCACCAAAGACCACCATTGCTTGGGGTCGGTTTGGTTGGAGGACAATTTTCTCCTGGTGTCATTTTCCCACCTTTTTCTGGCCCAGGCTGCTGTTTTTATAATTTTCTTGCAGGCGGCACGGTGTAAGGCCTTGTTTCGCTGGGTGGGACGGCGTTTAAAACGTATCCAGGCCTTATGTTTTTCCTCCGCCGCCATGCGACACCTGTAACCAAACCACGGCTGGTCTCGTGGCTCGACCCGGTACTCCCTGTGGGGGACGTGTTGGGTCTGGACGGCGAGGAGGGTGGTGGTAAAGGCAGCAGCATCTTCATCCACGTTGCCGCTGAGTACTGTTGGCCACTCAGTGGCTGCCAAGGTACGCTTGAGGGCAGGCCATTCAACTCTGTCCCACAGCCAGATGGTTCGCTGATTCCTCGCTCGCTGGATTGAGACCGAGGTGGGAGAGCACTGCGTTGTGGTCAGAACTGCCGATCCTGTTCAGTTGTTGGCAGTGCACTGAGTCACGAGGAAGATCGGTGAGAACAGGATCCAATGAGCCACCAAGTACATGTGTGGAGAACGTAACATGGTTGGTGAGCCCATGGATCACTGTTAACTCAATGAAGGCCCTGCTCACCAGGTGCTGATTCATGTCACCCACGACTGCAATGTTCTGACAGGCGTGGGTGGCCATGATGGAGTCCAGCTCGTCGATAAGGAAGGTGAGTGGGACGCCGCCTTGCCGTGGTGGACGATAAATGGTGCAGAGCAGAACAGCACTCTTATCGGCGAGTAGGAGGCGGAAGAACATAGCCTCTAATTCCTCCGGGGCCTGGACGGAGAGTAACTGCAGCTGCAGGCCCTCTCGATGGCAAACAGCGACTCCTCCACCTTGACCGGTGGTCTTGTCACATCTCACCCAATGACAGTAGCCCGGTATTCTATCACATGACGTCACACACTCGTCTGTCAAGAATGTTTCCACCGCCACCACGATGTCTGCTTTATTCCTGAGGGCAGTGTGTGTGAGTTCCCCTATATTTGTCCTGAAGCCACGGACATTGGCTGACAGGATCCTGAGGCCGAAGGTTAACATTCTCTCTCTCTCTCTCTCTCTCTCTCTCTCTCTCTCTCTCTCTCTCTCTCTCTCTCTCTCTCTCTCTCTCTCTCTCTCTCTCTCTCTCTCTCTCTCTCCCCCCCTCCCTCCCTCCCTCCCTCCCTCCCTCCCTCCCTCTCCCTCCCTCCCTCCCTCTCCCTCCCTCCCTCCCTCGCTCGCTCGCTCGCTCGCTCTCTCTCTCTCTCTCTCTCTCTCTCTCTCTCTCTCTCTCTCTCTCTCTCTCTCTCTCTCTCTCTCTCTCTCTCACCAACCTCTGTTCCATTCAACAGTGTGGTTGGTGTTGACGGTGGTGGTGGTGGCGGTGGTGGAAGCTGCGGTGGTGGTGGAAGAGGAGGAAGAGGAGGAGGAGGAAGAGGTGGTGATGGTGGTGGTCTCAACTACTTATATGGATGGCGACTCTATGGGGGGGGAGGAGGGACGGTAAGGAAGATAAGAGAGAGAAGATATGGAAGGAATTAAGGAGGGAAAGAAGGAAAGAGGGAGGTAGGGAATGATGGAGAGGAGAGGGGAAGGAAGGGAAGAAAGTAAGGAAGGAGAGAATGATGGAAAGGAAAAGAAAGGGAAGGAAAGAATGGGTAGAGAATACAAAGGAATACAAAGGAATAACAGGCAACAACAGCCCTGGTGGGCCTTACAAGGTTGCCTGTGTAGCTACTCTACTTCTATAGTCTCTACAAGTTTGAGGTAAAGGATAGGAAAGTGGAAGGCTCCTCCCCACCCACCTCTCCCTCCGGCAAACGCCGGCAGGAAAAAAAAAGTGGTTAAAGAAACACCTGTGCAGTAGTAGTAATAAAAACTGCGCAGGAAATTTGATAGTATAGTGTGAAAAAGAAAGAAAAAGGCTATCTATCACTATTTATAAAAAAAATAAATAAATAAATAAATAAATAAATATATAAAAAAAATAAATAAATAAATAAATAAATAAATAAATAAATAAATAAATAAATAAATTCATTAACGAAGCGGGTAATAAGAGAAGGAAGAGAAGGAAAGGAATGAGGGGGAAGGGAATAGAAGAGGAGGGAAGGATTGGGGAAGGGGAGGAATGAGTTGGGAAGGGAAGGGAAGGGAAGGGGTAGGAAGGGAATACTTAAATTAAATTTAACATACCTACAAAGATAACTACAAAACTAACACTATTAATAACAGTACTAGTAGTAGTAGTAGTAGCAGTAGTAGTAGTTATAGTACTACTACTACTACTACTACTACTACTATTACTACTACTACTATTACTATTGTAGTAGTAATAGTAGTAGTAGCAGTTGTAGTAGTAAGAATATTAAGAATCATCATTATCAATAACGTTTTATATTACTAGCAGTATGTGAGAGAGAGAGAGAGAGAGAGAGAGAGAGAGAGAGAGAGAGAGAGAGAGAGAGAGAGAGAGAGAGAGAGAGAGAGAGAGAGAGAGAGAGAGAGAGAGAGAGAGAGAGAGAGAGAGAGAAGAGAGAGAGAGAGAGAGAGAGAGAGAGAGAGAGAGAGAGAGAGAGAGAGAGAGAGAGAGAGAGAGAGAGAGAGAGAGAGAGCTGCTCCTCGTCTCCAGAACAAACCCAACCCTGCACCTTGATTTTAACGGGGCACCACTGGCGCCACAGGACGAGATGGAGGTGTTGGGGGTCACCTATGATCGTGGGTTGACCTTTAAAGCTCACATCGAACGTCTCGCCAGGGAGGCGTCCGGAAAGCTGGCTTCTCTAAGGAAAATGTCAATGTTCCTGGATGCAAAAGGGCTGGAGACACTCAACAAAGCACAGGTACGCTCATCCCTCGAGTTCTCGTGCCTTGCATGGGGTGGAGCGGCCAAAAAACACCTATCCCTCTTAGACAGAGTGCAGGATCATGCAGCGAGGCTCATCAGGGACCGTGACACCGATCAAGAGCCACACCTGCACACACACACACACACACACACACTCTCTCTCTCTCTCTCTCTCTCTCTCTCTCTCTCTCTCTCTCTCTCTCTCTCTCTCTCTCTCTCTCTCTCCCCCCTTTCTTTATATGTTATTGAGGGTGTTGAAAGCCCCTCCTCTGTATTATCTGCTATGAAAAGACAGGTTGTTGAAGGGAAGGGAAGAGTAGTCTCTCTGAACCCTAAATGCCTTGTCTTGGTTTCACACTTTTAATGCCGATGTAAGAATAGATAAAGGTAGATTATTTTTACGATTATTGTTATTATTATTATATTATTATTATTACTATTATAATATTATTCTTGTTATTATTATTATTATAATTGTAAATTCGTTTAACCAAGCCACTGAGTTGGATCATGGGACTCCCACAAGACTTACTGCTTCAAACTTGAGAAATAGCTATTCCAATAGATTAGATTGTCAGTATCTATCTCTATATAGCAGGGTGTTATGAGGTGAAAGTTAGGTAGCCAAGACAAGGCACGCCAGGGTTCATGGAGACATTACTCTCCCCTTGCCCTCTGCATCTTATATTGGTGTAGGAAAGTATACAGAGGAGGGATTTCCCACACCTGGTTACTCTGTCCCTTTGGTTGCCTGCTATGAACCGCACGGATTACACTGGGTGGTGATCTTCTCTTCCGATCTAGGGCACAGTGTATGGATGTGAATGCAAGGAAACACAGATGGTCAGAGTCCCACAGGAAAGTGTGCCAGATGTGTGACATGAGAGAGGATGAGACGGTAGAGCATGACGTGGTACTGGAATGTGAGGAGTATGACCGTGACAGAATGGAAATGATGTTTGTGATTCTAACAGAAATGGGACGTGAAATGAATGAACTGATTGAAAGAACTGGAAGGGAATGGGTGGTGTTGTTGCTGGGACTGTGTGGGGAGACGAGTACAAGGATGATTGACGTGAAATGAATGAACTGGAAGGGAATGGATGGTGTTGTTACTGGGACTATGTGGGGAGACGAGTACAAGGATAATGGACGTGAAATGAATGAAGTGACTCAATGAACTGGAAAGGAATGGATGGTGTTGTTGGTGGGACTGTGTAGGGAGACGAGTACAAGGATGATTGACGTGAAATTAATGAAGTGATTGAAAGAACTGGAAGGGAATGGATGGTGTTGTTGCTGGGACTGTGTGGGGAGACGAGTGAACGGATGATTAACGTGAAATGAATGAACTGGAAGGGAATGGATGATGTTGTTGTTGGGACTGTGTGGGGAGACGAGTGATTGGATGATTGACGCGGTGAAAGAGTTTCTGGAGAAAATTTGGTATACGAGATCGAGAAATTAGGGCGTGTAATTAGAGTCTGCATCTTTTTTTTCTTTTTTTTTATGTGTGCTTTCCAGTTTTTTTTTATCCCCCTTACAGGAGCTGCCGATACAAAGGCTGACTTGAGGGAAGTTCCCCTGTCCACCCAGCAGTGAATGGGTACCGGATGTTAGTCAGGGGTTGTGACCTGCCTTCTGGGGTGGTGACCTGGCACCTGCCTCGGCGAGGTATGCAAGGGTGCCGTTACAAAGGCAATACCCACGATCCCCAACAGCGTGAAGTCATCTGTAAAATCAAGATCAAGTTCAAGATCAAGATCAAGGGGCAACATGGCTTCGCTGCTGCGTTCTGGTAGTGTTAGTAAAATTTTTAACGATCTCAGACAAGTTCTGACAACTAGGGTGCTTCGATACGAGCCCTTTACTATCCACAACACTCACGGTCACCCACTGTGCCCTTCCCTCACCAGGTAAGACAGGGACAACATATAGTGGCCCATGGTTCCCATGCCGGCATGTAGCTCCCAGTGCGTCGTCTGCAAACAATATATTTCGTATTTGGTTTTATGTCATTCGACATAGTATGTGCGAATTGCGAGTTTATAGGTGAAGTTACTGGGTAAAATTGCTTAACAACTGCTCGTCCTCTCTCTTCTTCCTATAGCCAACAAGCTTGAGGACATCCTGGGAAAGCGGGTTTTAGGTTGGGGGAAGCAAATATAGGCAAAGGTTAAATGAATACGTCCAGACCGCCAGCCAGCTGCTAGGAGTTGCCAGACACTGCCAACCTTGCAGTCCTACCAACCACACCGCGTCGGGACGAGAGTATTTAGGTTAAGTTATGGTTAGGTTAAGGTTGTTAGGTTACGGTTATGTTATGGTTAGGTTAGGTTCGGTTCAGTTAGGTCCGGTTATGTAAGATTTTTACATTTTATTACCCAAAAGTTAGAGTTCGCAACTTACATTTTTTTCTGGATTCGGGTAATAAAATGTAAAAATCTTATATAACCGAACCTAACTTAACCTAACCATAACATAACCGTAATCTAACCGAACAACCTTAACTTAACCTGGTTGGTAGCACTGCAAGGTTGGCAGTGTCTGGCAACTCCTGGCAGCTGGCTGGCGGTCGGGACGTATTCATTTAACCAGTGCCCAAATATAGGCTATATATGGCAATCTGAAAAAAATCTGAAGTGAAAAACCATTTGTTTGGATAAAAATAAAATAAAATAAAGCTTATACAATCGAACCAGATTCCTCAACCATAACCTAAACCAAACTGACCCTGGGGGAATACGGCCCCCCGGACCCCCAGCCTAACCTAACTTAACCTTAACTGAACTCGCGTAATATTCTTACCAGTATTCATACCAGCTCCACTTCAGCTTCAGTGAACTTGGTAAAGATTTGCTTCATGACCCACTCGATATCTCCTTACTTCTATAATCCACTGCAAATTCAACCTCAGAAACTTGTTCAGATCACCTCAAACAGTAATGCCGCTGTTATGCTAACAGAGCTATTTTTTTGGTAAATTTTTACACCTTCACCATAATGGCGTGTGGCCTCGAAAGAAAATGGCGTCTGTACCTTGCACAACCCCCTACTTTTAGTCATAGAAAACATTTGATAGCTTCTAAGTTAACATAATCTAACATAACATAAATTAGGCAGTGCTTACAGGTACGGCAGCCAACGTGCTTAACCTTTGGGTAATAAAATATAAAAAGCTTATATAACCGAACCTAACCAAACCAAACCGTACCTAAAATAACTTTAAAGATGCTTTACCAGGTAAATAATAAGGCACAGGTCGTAGGAATGGCAGATAAATAGCGGATAACAACGCGGTAAGACTGCCATATCCCTAAGCACTTTGCATAAATTAACCGTACCTTAACTTATATAGACAAATAACAGAACCTTGTTCAAACTAAACTTTACTTTGCGAAGAGAGAAAAAAAATATGCGTATTTTTTTCTGTAATTCAGTGCCATAACTGTTTGAGGTGATCTAAACAAGTATCTGAGGTTGAATTTGCAGTGCATTATAAAAGTAAGGAGATATCGAATATCTACCAATTTTTTTTCCCCTCAATAAATGGATGGCTGCATGGCATAACAAACAAACATCAGATTAATTAAAAAACATCAAAATCTATCAGAAAAAAAATAACTTTGTTAGCATAAACTTTCCAGAGCTGCAGTTAAATAAGCCTAACCAAAACTAATCCAACTAAACCTAACTATTTCTAACCTAACTAAACCTAATCTAACCAAATTAAACCAAACCTAACCTAAATAAACCTAAGCTTAGGTTAGCTTAGCTTAGGTTACGTTAGGTGTGGTTACGTTTAGTCACGATTGGTTACGTTTAGTTAGGTTTGATTGGGTTAGTTCTCGTTAGGCTTATTTAACTGCAACTATTGGAAGGTTATGCTAACAAAGCTATTTTTTTTTCTGGTAAAATTTTACATCTTCACCATAATGGCGTTTGTTTACGTCTACGTCTTGGGACCACACCTCGTCCAACTCCCTACTTTTGGTCATAGAGAACATTTGATAGCTTCTATATTAATGTAACCTAACCTAACCAAACTTTAACCTACATTGACAAATAACATAACCTTGTTTAAACCAAACTAAATTTTATTTTTCGTAGAGGTCTCACAGAAAACATTGAATATCTCACTAACTAAGAATTTGCGACAGGAATGTAATTAAGAAAACCTTCTCAAAATGCATCAGGTAATGCACAAATATAAGCCTGAATTCTCTAGAGCGTTATGGTGAAGATGTAAAATAATAACTTTTTTCTTATTGATTTTGATGTTTTTTAATTAATCAGACTATTTTTACCTTCCATTTATTGAGGGAAAAAAAATTCAGATTTTTTCCTGTAATTCAGCGGCATAACTGTTTGAGGTGATCTGAACAAGTTTCTGAGGTTGCAGTGCATTATAAAAGTAAAGAGATCGAATGGGTCATGAAACAAATCTTTACCATGGTCTTTAGGTGGTTGGTTCAGGATTAGGGCAGTATGCCTTCGCTGGCTCATAAGGTGCCCCCAACTTGCCTTATCAGCGGATCAGTCTTTGCTTTAAAACCATTCACTGTATTTACCATTGCTGCCTCACTTGGCAGATTATTCCATTCATCTCCTATTCTGCACGAAAAAAAGAACTTCCTTACATTAAGTCGTGGTCTCTTTTTTCTGATTCTGATCAATAATAATGCTCTGGGCACCAGTTCTGGTGCATATCATGTGTATATATATATATATATATATATATATATATATATATATATATATATATATATATATATATATATATATATATGTGGAGTTGGCTGTTGGGGGGAGGGGAGCATTGAGTGTGCAGGAAGGGGAGTGAATCAAGTATAATTGTTAGTGTAAGGGTGTTGTGGTGACAGGTGTGTGTAAATTTGTTTAATGAATGAGTATTGCGTGGGGGGAGCCTATTCCAGTCGTGTATGGTGTATGGGAAGTAGGAGTGCTTGTATGCATCTGTGTTCGTGTGATATATTTGGTATTTTTGGTTGTGTGTGTTACGAGTACGTTGATTGTTTGTGTTGTGTAGATATGTATGTGGATCAATGACAATGTGATTATTTGTGATTTTGTATATAAGTGTAAGTGTGTGCTTGTCTGCGGATGTGAAGAGGGTCCATGCTTAATTGTTGTTTTAAGCGTTTTGTGATGCCAGGCTTTTGCGTGTAATTGTTTGTTATAAACCTAGCCACCTTAGTGTTTATTTGCTCTAACGTAACAATGTTTCTGCGTGTGTGTGGGTCCCACACCATGGAGCAGTATTCAAGTGTTGGTCTAACAAGTGTATTGTATGCTATCCTCAAAAACCCCTGTGTGAGGTTGGCTTTTGAACATATAAGAGTCTATGTGTGTATTGAATTTTAGGTCTGTGGAGAGGTGGACACCAAGATATTTATATGAATTAACAAATTCTAATTGTGTATTATGAAAGGTATATGTGTGGTGGATGGGTTTTTGTGAACGATGAAACGTAAAAATTTGCATTTGTCAGGATGGAAGTGCATTTGTCAGGATGGAAGTGCATTTGCCAGGTGCACTCCCACTGCTGGAGGGTGTCTAGGTCTTGTTGGAGGAGTGTACAGTCGTCACTGGTCTTTACTGCTCTATAGAGTAAACTGTCGTCAGCAAAAAGTCTAGTGGAAGAGTTAGGTGTTGATAGGAAAAGATTATTAAAATAAAGTAAGAAAATTACGCAGGAATTAAATATTCGATCTGGTGAATATGCTAAGTGCTTATCAAGTTTCTTCTTAAATGATTCTATTGTGTTACTGTTAACTAACTGTGCTGGTAGAGAATTCCAAACATTCACAATTCTAATAAAGAAAAATGCTTCTCTTCGTTCGATCTAAAATGTTTACCAATGATCTTGAAGCCATTGTTACGAGTGGTGTTTGTGAGATCGGTAGCTACATAGTCGTTCATATTAATATAATCAAAACTGTGGAAAATTTTAGATATCTCAATTAGATACCTCGTAGGCTACGTTTGGATAAACTGAATAAGTTCATCTCCTGTAGACCAGGGGTTCTCAAACTTTTTATAACCAAGGACCTTCTCTTTGACAGAAATTAAACGGAGGACCCCCTCACATATTTATGTTCCCAATAATGTATTTAATGTTACGCCTGTTTCTCATAGTTCGATATCCATGTAGGTTATTGTTATGTGAACAAACAAACAAATTCAAAAGAAATTTATTAGTCAAAAATTCAAATAGAAATGTGCAATAAAAAAATAAGAGGAACAATGAAGAAAAACATCATTCACATGTACTGAATAGTCTTTCTCTACCAGTGACAACAATTGTAAATGTTGGTGAGGCTTTTCAAATCTCTCTGCACATGAACACCTATACCTACCAAAATAAAGAAATTAAACATATATCTATTTGGGAAACGGCATGAAAATCCAGAAATTCCTTCTCCCTCCTTGTCATCAATATCAAATGTATTTTGCTCAGTATTAATGGGAGGGATGGGCCTGTCTCTCAGTTGACAAAAATTCAAATAAAAATGTACAATCCAAAAATAAGAGGAAAAAAAAAAAACCTTCCTTCATATGTACTGAGTAGTCTCTCACTACCAGTGACAACAGTTGAATTGGTTGTATTGGTGCACATGAACACACATAACAATTAAGATATAGAAATCAAACATATATCTATTTGGAAAACGGCATGAAAATCCAGAAATTCTCTCTCCCTCCTCATCAATATCAAATGTCTTTTGCTCAGTGTTAATGGGAAGGATGGGCCTGCCTCTCAGTGCAAAACTTCTCTATTCTTGGAGGGATGGACGAGAGGCATACTCTTTGGTCTGTAGACGTTCTTTGTAAGGCTTGTTTTGTAATCTTGGGATTATTTAAGCAACTTCTTTTGTATTCTCTCCAGCTTATCGATATCTTTTTTGTAGTATGTTTTATAGTTTTTATAGTAGACCAAAACTGAATGCAATAATCTAGTGCATTAAATAATATAAGGATAACTTTTTCAGATAGGGTCGATGGGGGTGAGTTTGACCACAAAATTTGAACTTTACTATCATTCTATAAAGGTGTTAGAAAGGAGACTCAGGGCTGATTTCACAGTCGTCTGGTAACGTTCTTAACCACAAGCCTTACCAACCTGGTAAGAATCATTACCTACACCTCAATCCGATTTCACAGTCGTTGTTTTCGTGGTATCGGCAATCCCCAACCTGATGACGATCATAACAAAACGAAGACCTCTGATTTTGCAATGTTGGTATGCCGGAGCAGTGGGAAATGTAATTATTGCATCAGCTGAGCGGAAGACAGGCGACAAAATCATAATAAAAAATATTTGAACACTGTGAAGGCATTAAATTTAATATTTATATGTTAAGAGAAAGAAGATATATATTATTTTGTAACATGGAAATATTTGTTTTACTAGTCATGCTTCATTAAAAGCATATCTAAGAGAAAGGCTATATATATTTAATCAATTTGAAATATGGAAATAGGGTTAAGTATAAACATATTTATTTCATATAATTCATTTGTTTCTTTACTTTCCTAACTTTACTTGAGTGTACCAGTTTAATTAGGGAAATATATATAAAATCATATCTGAGTTGTGCTAAAATTTCAACCCAAAACAGACATTCATAACTTAACCTAACCTATTCTCCTCTACTTTATAACCTAACCTATTCTCCTCTACTTTATAACCTAACCTATTCTCCTTTACTTTACAACCTAACCTATTCTCCTTTACTTTATAACCTAACCTATTCTCCTTTACTTTATAGGTATGTAAAGGTCTTTGATAACAAATGGAACTAAAAGGAAAGGAAAAGCTATAAGAATTTTATTCTTATTTACTACCTTGAAGGTTGTTCACAGCCTGCACTGGTTTCCTGATGCTGATATAACTGCCACATTAATAAATCAACTCAACTACTATTTTTCTCAGTATTTCGGTAAATAGCATCTTCCAGACATCCTTATTTATTTCATCGTGTAAATCTTTCATCTTTCTGAGTATTTAGATAGTTGAACTAGGTAAGCAAATTAAGAAATAACCGTAATATTAAAATTTAAATGATTATGGGGTCTAGCGGGCGACTCCCCCGGTTAGGACGTTAGGCTAGATTAGGTTTGATTTATTTTTGGTTTGATCCTTTTGCCGAAAAACGGTTATCATATTAATTCAAAATACATCGAAATCTATCAGAATAATATAGTTTTGTCTTGAAAATAAGATGATACTGTTTTCCGAAAATTATTTTGTTCTCTCCCTCGTTGACTGATGCGTTCACGCCGCCATCCAAATTCTTTAAAAAAAAATTCATATTATCATTATACCCCTACAACATGTTGTTGTATTGTTAAATAATTGTTCACATATTTTTCAGAAAGTAATATAACTATATGGGGATAAGAATTTGTGTTATTTGCTAAAAAAATTGCTTTGTTAAGCTCCGTTGGGGAGGTCCCCCAGCTCCCAAGCCTGCGTTACCAAAGGTTCCAATCTCTGGTATGGTTTCAAACAAACAACACCGCGAAAGACGATGGTGAAATTGGATTTGCTGATGGTGGTGGAGATCGCTGCTCATTGGTAACGATCTGAACAATACGAAGCGACTGTGAAATTAGCCCTCAGATTTGCACACAAAATTCACCTCTAATGAGACTTTATTTTCTGTAAATATCATGGTGTTCCCTGCAATACAAAAAAGAAAAATAATGGAAATATGTGGGCAGGATGCAAAAAAACATTGGGGTGAGTTTGGCCACCACAAGGAGTGAGTTTGACCATCACTAATTTGTTCACATATTTGCTTTTCTAATTAAGCAAATGCCATCCCAGAAAGTGTGCATTACTTCACAAACTGAAAATATATGGTAGCTATTTTACAGACATATTAAATCATAATGTACTGGTAGTAGCTAAGGCATTTTAACACATCAAAATGGAAAATAATATTCATCACACATCATTAGTTAGCTACTAATTGTGAAAAACTTAGCTGCATTTTTGCTATATAACACTTCTTAAATGATTGGAAATTCTTGTATTCTTCAATACCATTTCATCTAGGCAGAAGGGAAGAGTACCTGAAATAATAACCGGACCAAAGAATATGTGCTGCACTTCAACTCTGTCAACGTCATCTTGAGATGGCCACTTATATCCATCAGGGTATTTCCTTAGAAATTTCATTGAAACACTCTTCTTGTGTACACTTAACACTCTGCCTATATAAAACTGAGCACCATAATCTACACAATAATATTCATCTTCTTTAATGTTACTTTGTATGTTCTTGTACATATTTTTCATTCTGCTTAGATTGTCATCACACTTTTCTTTACTCCCACCTGGTTCACTAATCATATCTATCTCTTCTAGCTCATCCACTTCATCTGAGTCTAACTCTTCTAACTCCTCCACAGGTTCAGATGCTTGTCTTTTCTTTCCTTTTACTCATGATTCTTTTTCTTTTATGACATTGGCAAATGCCTTGTCTGTAATCACAGCAGCACTGCAGTCTATTTTACAGTGTGTAGGATATGGAGCTTCTCCTTGATTTCTTGACTTTAGACTAATGCTATATGCCAGCAACTGCTCGAAGGTGACACTGGATTTAGCAATGGGCAGTTTTTGTGGTGTCATTGCAGTGCCCCTGGATGTTGTAGGCTCACTTACTTTTTTCATCTGTTGATAAACAGCGAGCAGCTTGGGATCAAATACATCTTTAAGGTATAAAGTTCTGTCAGTGGGGTAAATTCCAGTCTTCCTGAAACTGGATGAAATGTTTTTCACAGTAAATACTTCCAGCCAAATGGAACCAACCAGGTTAACAAATGTTGCTCTGCTGATGTGAGCAGCATGATGTGTCCGCTGGTAACTTGCAATAAGCTTATCCCACTTGGCCTTTAATGGCCTAAAACAACAGACATCCAAAGGCTGCAATCTGTCTGTTGTATGTGGTGGAAGGTTGATTATTGTTATTTCTTAATCTTCACGACATCGTAGCAAATATGAGATGCATGTCCATCAAAAATTAGGAGTATAGGTCTTTGTGTTATGGTTTCACAGAAGTTGCTAAACCAAGATCATCAGAACCTGAAATACAATGCAAACTATGCTAGGAACAAATAAAAAACAAACTAATAAAATAATAATAATAAAATAAAATACATTAAAAGAGTAAAATATCAATGGTCAAACTCACCCCAAGGTTGTGAATTTACCTGGGGTGAGTATGACCACATGTTAAATTATAAATTTAACAATTTGTACGAGTTACTGGCTGATTTTCCTTTCAGAATTAGATTAACATATGGACATTATATGGCCAAAATTTCAAGTTTCTGGTATTTATAGTTTACGCAAAATAATAAAGTTAAAATTTAAAAAAAAATGATACAACAAAGTTTTAAGCAACTTTTTTTCAGACCCCTTCATTTTAATGTGTATAGATGTTTTAATTTTTGTCCTAAAAGTCTATAACTTTGAACAGTTTATGACAAGGAACTATTCTAAGAATTCAGTGTGTAAATTGTGTAATTGAAGTCAATTTATGAGTTTTATTGACATCGGTCAAACTCACCCCGTTGGTCAAAATGGTCAAACTCATCCCCATCGACACTGTATACTGAAAAGTTCTTCCCATGAAGCTGACCATTTTGTTAGCTTTCTTAGCAACGTTTGAACAATGTTTCCTTGATTTAAAGTCGTTACTAATAGTTACCCCTAATATAAGTCTTTCATGGTTAACCTTGGAAAGTTTGGAGCCATTCATTGTATATTATGTGTAGCTATTGATTATTTTTACCGATATGCAAAACTTTACATTTATCAACGTTAAACTTCATTTGCCACTTTTCTGACCAACTGACTAAGATGTTGAGGTTTGATTGAAATTGTAGTTTATCAACAGTTGTAGTTACTTTACTCCTGATTTTCTTATAGTTGGCAAATATTAATATCTTACAGGTGAGCCCTTCATCAATATTATTGACAGATTAGAAAAAGAATGGGACCAAGTACTGAGCCGTGTGGTACACCACAGTTTTATGATTTACCTTTTATGGCAATGTGTTGTTTTCTCTCAGAAAGCCAGTGCTTAAGCCATTTAAGAATTTTCCCAGCTATGCCATGCGACTAATTTTTTTAGTAATCGTTCATGAGGAACTTTGTCAAAAGCTTTTTGAAAGTCAAGATAAATTATGTCTACTGCTTTTGTCTCTTCATAAATGTTGAATACATCATTATAAAAGTCAAGAAGATTCGTTAAGCAATAGTGTTTGTTATGGAAACCATGTTGAGAATTATTAATCATGATATTTTCTTCTAGGAAAGTCACTAGTTTATCACGTATTATAGTTTCTATTAACTTACCAACTACGGATGTGAGGCTGATTGGTCTGTAGTTAAGTGCTGTGATTTATCTCCTTATTTTGTATAGGGGTAACATTTGCTAATTTCCAAATGTTGGGGACTCTTCCAGAATTTAAAGATTTATTGAATAGTATTGCAAGAGGTTTGATGATTTTATTTTTTTTATTCTTTTGAGGCTCTCGGTGCAATGCAATCAGGAGCAGGAGTTTTATTTACTTTAATCTTATCAAGTGCCTTAGTTACAGCATCCTCAGTAAAGTCACAACTATTTAAAGGAATTAAGTTAGGTTGAGCTTGGGTTATTTTCTAGATTTCATAGGTGTCTTCAACGATAAAAACGGATGCAAAGTAATCATTTAGTACTTCGGCCTTTTCTGATTCTGTATTTGTTACCTTACTGTTTTCTAGGTGGAGTGGGCCAATATTTGTTGTGATAACTTTTTTATTACGTACGTAGATGTGAAATTCTTTGGGGTTGAATTAGGTTTTATTTGCAATATATATTTCAAGATCTTTTTTGTTTTGACCTGTATATGAAAGCTGACCTGTTAAACTGTAATGCCTCATATTCCTACAGTACATTCTCTTTTTCTTCAGGTTTTTATCAGCCCAGAGGCCAGCTGAAAATGTGTCTACTGCATCTTCCCCATCCCTGGGTATAGACCGTGCCCTCTATCGCATTGATACAGACATCAGGCGCACAGGACGCATTTTTCTTCGGGATGTTGAGGACATTTTTAGTGAGATTAAAACCTTAAGTAAGTGCTGCTCTATTTTCATCTAAAAAAAAATTACATACGGAAATGAAGACAAGTCAACTAGAAAATGTAGGAGTCTAGGAAACAAATTATTTTATTTAGTACGAAAGTGGGAGTACAGTGAGTGGTTGGTAGAATTTTCCAAGCTCTACCCTGAAAAGAGATAAAGGATTGGAAGTATTGGTTAATTATTGTAGGATTAGAACATAAACAAAAGAGATACTTGCTTGCCTATTCCATCCAAGGATAAAAATACATTTGACACATATTGAATAACGATAAGCATAAAAAGGAAATCACAGTGGCAGTATCATCAGTGGATGGATTTTATAGTGTATGTACGAGAAGGAACTAATAGTGAATGCTTGGAAATGTGAAGTTTTAGAAAGGAAGGAAGTATAGGTGTTTTGATTCTTTACAAAGCCTTAAAAGGTGAATGTGCCAGCAGTAGGAAGGTTTGAGATAGTTATGGAGAAAGAATGAAAGTGAAAGAGTAAGTATTTGGGAAGGAGAAATGATGGTATTGTGAAAGGCAAGTATGTCATTGGATCACTTGCGAGCGTTATAAGTGTAAGGAATGTGTCCTTGCAGGGAAAAGAGGTTTGAGGAACAGTATTCTTCTGTCAACATTGACCTATGGATCAGAGACTTGGACATGGAATAGGACACAACAGTCAAGAGTGCATACTTTGGAAATGAGTTATCGGAGAGGAGCATGTGCATGACAAGATGAGAGGATGAGAGCAATGAAAACGTGTATGACAAATGTGGTGTGAGAACTTTTGCAAATGATGTGAAGTTTGGTATTATGGAATGGATGAAAAGAAACACTTGAAGTAGTTTGGTCATCATGAGAGACTGAAGGGTGAAGAGTTTGTGAAGAAAGTGTGTGAGTGAAATTGAGGGTCCTGGTAGTAGAGGAATGTCAGTTGTAAGAGTAAGAAAAGGGTAAAGGAGTACATGTATGAAAGAGGTACTGATAATGGGGTATGTATGGATAGAGAGAGGTGGAGGCTCTTTTGCTGTAGTCATTCCTTATAGGGACGCTCTTAGTAGGAATGAGGCATCAGAATATAGAATTGAGTATTGATGCACAACCACTATGCTGGCTATTGGTGAATGACAGATATGATATTTTGTGAAAAAAAGCTCAAGGTACGTACATACATAAGTATGTAAGCATATATCATAGAAGCTAACTCATGGTGGCCTGTGTCAATTTGCTTGACACTGTTGACTAATCATTGATGGTAGGTGTTAGTTGCACAGCAGCTGCTTTGTGTAGTTCAACTGGCCTTTTGCAGCCTCCTTATGTTCTTATGTTCTTAAGTAGTAGCAGCTGGAGGGGCAAAGTTTAGGTTTAAGATATGGCTGTAGTGTAGAGCTAAACATTTGCAACAGCACACTGACTATCTTATTTAATTTTGTACTTAATGTTAAAGTAAATTTTTTAGTTCAGTATAGTGTATTGAACTACTTTGTTATTAAATCATGGGATTGAAAGGCATGGAAGATAAAAAAAATATGTACTTTGCCACAGGCGTAGAGTAAACAAATACTGTCAGTATGTATCAATATTATTGTAGTTGTAAGGTTCAGCAGTTTTGCTCTCATTTTCTAGAACTTGAGTAACCACTCAGGTTACCTCTGCATCTAAAATGAATCATTAAATCTTGAAATGGAACTCTCCCTCTGTGTGTAGTGGTGTTCAGGTGACTTTTTCTCCTTGTTTGTTTCATGGCTTAGATTGTTTACATTGGTTCAAAGAAAATGTTAATTATGCTGAATTTGGGTGACTCACATCTTAGGCTTTATCTACAGAACATGCCTCCAGCACACAATCCTTGCTGCTGTTGCGTTGTTGTGGAAGTCTTGTACCTGAGGAGCAACCAGAAGTACGGAACAATTTGGTACAGGATATCTGGAACACCCTTCAGGACTTAAGTGAGTAGAAGTGCCCATCTTGTCAAAGTTTTGACCCTAACTTGGAATGGTAATCACAGTGAAAGTTTATGCTACAGGCTTTAGAGTTATTGTAAATTTTTGTTTTGCTCATTTTGTTACTGGGAAGATAGAGATTTCTGAATCTCTCAACATTTCACAGCTTTTGTCATTTCTGTAAAATTCATATGTTTGAGTATTGAATAAATTTAAGATGCTACTGGAATGATTAAGAGGATTCTTTCCTCTATATATTATAATGATCATATTCTCTATGTGAATCTGGATATCCTCAATTAATTATCATTTAGATAGTATGTCAACTCTATCTTTCATGGTATTGTTACGAATGTCTGTATGTCTGTGTGCCCTGGGTTTTAAAGGAGGATTTGAGTTTCGCGCCAGCATTTGGTGGGTTTATTATGCTGGGTTTTGAGAGGGGATGCTGCTTTCGGCGCCGCTTCCCATCAGTGTGGGTATTGTGTCGGTCAGAGGAAGAAGTTGTGTTTGTAACCAAGGATTTCAGAGTAAACAGGAGAAAGACGTGAGTGCTGTGTTTTTCCTCGCCTGCGATTGCCCGTGGAACAGGCCAGCAGTGAGAGGTGTGAGGTGGATATGCCTATTGTTCAAGGACCAGTAACCTGCCATAGGCCTGTGAGGCCACAGCGGGACAACACTACTTCCGAGCCTGCTGTTTGGAGGAGCTGTGATGAGCGAAACACTCTGGATGGCAGGCAAGGAGTGAGTGGTGGTGATGGAGCCGCTTTTCTACCACACATCGCCCCAGCCACGGCTCGTTCCACCCTCTCAGCCCGCCGCTATCATCCTGCCCTCATCCTGTAGCAGCTGGAATGAGAGGAGGAAGCTGGCTAAGTTTGATGGTAAGGTGGCCTAGTTTGGAATGCTGGCTGACACTCAGGGCTGGGACGAGGCTGAGCGTGCCTTGCAACTAATGTTGTGTCTTCGTGGTGCGGCGGTGGAGGTGCTGTGCCGCCTAACTCCTACGCAGCGCGTCTCTTACTCGAGTGTAATGAAAGTGTTACAAAGGAAGTTTGGCCGCCAGCACCAGGCAGAGATGTACCGCGCCCGGTTGAAGAACAGGATACGGGGACGGGGTGAGCAGCTACCTCAGTTTGCTCAGGTGAGATGGACGTATCCTGTGGCCTCAGAGGAAAGGGTGGTTGTGTTGGCCCGCGATCACTTGTGGATGCTCTGCAGGACTTGGGGTTATGACTATGTCAAGCAGGCGCATCCCTGCATACTGTTTTATTCCTATCTTTTTCTTTTGTTTTTAACATTTCTTTATGTACCATTTCATTACGCTGTTGTCCACTCCAAAAATATTATGTTTTTTTCTCTGCCATTCTTATAAAATCTTATTGATTTCCGTCATCCTTAAATTAAAAAATTTTTTGTCTTTTTCATTCATACTCTTATTAAGAAACACTACTTTACATTCTTCAATATCTCCTAGTCTAGTTCTTGCTAAGATCTCTTCTGTTGCAGACTGAGTCTTTTGTATTAGTTTAACTGGTCTAGCACCCCCTAAAATTTCTTGCATTCTTTATCAAGTGTGTCAATGAGCCATCTGTACTTCCTGCTATGCTCGTGCTAATTTCTTTTAGTGTTTTTCTTATCTCACTCGTGTTTACACAGGGTACTTCAACGTTGGTAGTTTCCATGTTGGGGTCTTCAGTTTGCCTACTATTATACAGCTTTTTTTTTAGAATTCCTCCGCTACCCGGATTCACCTCATCTCTATTATTTGTTATTATTTTATTCATCTTTTAAGGCATGAAGCTGATCTCATCAAAGATTTGGGAGTGGTAATACAGGATAACTTATCACCAGAGAAACATATAGGTAGAAGTTTTGGTGACACATTCAGGATGCTAAGAAATATACGGATGGCTTTTTACTTCCTAGATAAAAATATGATGAGAAAAATTATATCTACAATGATCAAACCAAAATTGGAATATGCAGAAGTAATATGGTCTCCTCACAAGAAAAAGCATGTGTTGAAATTAGAAAGAATACAGAGAATAGCAACTAAGATGGTGCTAAAATTGGAAGATCTACATATATGAGGAAAGATTGAAAGAAATGCAACTAGATTTAACTTGAAGAAAACAAATAAAGAGGAAACTTAATTACAATTTATGAACAACCTGGAAGAAACAGATTGAAAAGATCTAATATTGAGAAGAAAAGTAGAGGCTAGATATTTAAGGGGACACAAGAAAAAATTGGTAAAAGGAATTTGCTTAAATGACACAAAAAAGTACGGTTTTCCCCAAAGAAGTATAGATATTTGGAATGGACTGAAAGAAGAGGTGATAAATACAAAAGAATGTTCATCAACTAAAGGAAAAACTAGACAGATGTAGATACGGAGACGACATAACCTGCATTGTAATTGCTCGTTACTTTTGCCACAACAAAATCCAATGTTTTCTTGGTAGCATTAATATGCTCTTGGCAATACCTCCAAAGTCTGCTATAAAATGACTCTTTAGGATTTTGAACCATTCCCTGGAAACATCATCTCGTAACTTCATCTGTGGTAAGTCACTCATAAACCCCCTTCACCAACTGAAATTGTTCATCTGGCAATGTGAAGGACACTTTGATTATTTTGTGGCTTGGTTGTTCCTCTTTATTAGCAGTTGCAATATATACTCCTGGGAACTTTCAGTAGTTCCACTATCCTCTTTTGATACTAATCTCCTTAGTTTCTTGGCACTGGTCGGCGGCCTTGAAAGGGCACCAGTAAGTGGACACATAGCCACTGCTGCTGGCTCATCTTCCTGCTTTTTTCTCCTCCAGCATTTTCTTAGCATTTGCCATTGCTTTGGCCGTGGCATTATGGAGAAACACCACAAGTCACAAAAAAGACAGAATAATGACCACAAGCTTGGATTGCCAGAATAGCAATCTTCCCTTGATGACACCAGTAGGCAAATTGATTTTAGGCTTGGGTGAGGCTGCTGTGTGTGGCTTTGAGGGAGTTCAAGGCCATCACATTACCATACAGTGATCATTCTTTATTCTTTTAGAATTGAAAAAAAATATAACCACCTTACCTAGAGCAAAACCAAGAACACCACTGTAAAGAGCGAAATGTAAATAATAGTGTACAAGGATAGGCATTTGATTAAATGCCTGTTCAAATACTTTAGTGATGGAATATTCGCCTCAAACCTTTGGAAATTGTTATCAGATCCATGGCGAATCTCAAACCAAATGAATCTAGAAAGTGCATTTTAAGTGATTCTTTTTACAAAAAAAAACCATGAGCAGTCCCTTAACCCACGCAGTGCCAGCGCCGTATATATACGTCCAAGGGTGAACCCGCGCGCAATTTTTTTTTTACGGATATATGAGCTCCTCCACACGGCTGTGCTTCACATAGGTATCGATGTTTTGTTAGAGTGTGTTATTAACATCACTATAACATCAAGAGTACACTCCACAATCATCTGGAGACATTCCCACACTCGCCTGCGATGACGTCATCGCTTCCCGCACGTATTCAAGGTGGGTTTTATTGCCTTTAAAGTGCTCATACATCATTTTCATTATTTTTCCCAATGTTTTCAGATGGTTAGGGACCCTATAAATTTATAAAAAAAACAAACTGAAAAATGGCTGGCACTGGGGGTAAGTTTATGTTGAGAATGGCTAGCACTGCACGGGTTAAGAATACTACCTCCATATTCCCTGCAGCTCGTAAAAGGTGACCAATAGGGACGGAGCGACAGGTCTGGGAAGTCCTTCCTCTGTATCCTCTCCTTCAAAAAGACAAGGTGCGGAAGGGGAAAGAGGAGTCTCCCTGAACTCTAAATGCCTTGTCTTGGCTACCCTAAAGCTGTTGGGGATTTTGGGTTATGGTAGGGATGTGGTTTGAATGGTTGTTTAGGATACACCCTGACACCATTACATGCTGGTTTAGGGCATCTTGTCTGGGGAACACTTATTTAAATTTCTTACAGTACATCTGAAACAAGGTGTCACTTAAAAAATCTAACCTGCGCTACTAACGGGCAGAGGCCGACCATCTAAGGCCTCCATTGAGCCTACCAGCGCCACTGGTAAAGGATTAAAAAAAATAAATAAATAAATAAAAATCTGCCGAATTTGGTTGCACCTGTCTAGTTTAGCTCTTTTGAGCCTTGAAATGCTGTCTTCTCGCCACGACAATGTAGTGTTCCTTCGAGAAAGTTATAATTCCCCAACCGTTATGTTAATGATTTTTTATATATGCAGAATTTTCCTATTGTTTCCTCACTGCATTCTCACATACAGTGATTTAATTTTACTTTTTTCCTTAGTCATCAGTTATTACAATTTTTTTTGACTGCCTGCAGTTTATTTACTTACGTAATTGATTGCTGTATTAAAAATTTATCCTCATATTAGACTTGTCTCCCTTACCTTCCCTCATATTCTTTTCTCTTTCTCTCTCAGGAGTACCATTGGACATCAGCCACTATAACACACTATTACGGGTATACCTTGAGAACAACCACAAGTTTTCCCCAACGGAATTTCTGGCACAGCTAGAAAAGAATGGCGTGGAACCCAACAGAGTGACCTACCAGCGGCTCATTTCAAGATACTGTCAGGTGTGTGTTTTCTTCACAGGAAGTTTGCGAAATTGCTTGTGAAGATAGATGGAATTCTGATGTATGTCTGCAAAATTTTATCAACATGAAAGGTGTGAACTTTCATATAAGTAGCACTACTATAGGTTTGTTTATTGATAAGGATAAAGCATTATATAGCAGGCTAAATAGTATAGTTGAAGGCAAAACAAGTGTGATCTTAGGTGATTTCAGCTGTCACATAAACTGTGATGATATTGTCTGATGCTGAAGGTAAGCATCTCAATTTTGCTGACAATTTCTTTACTCCGTAATTAAACGAGCTAACCAGAGGCAACATCGTCCTTGGTCTTGTGTTTACCACAAAGGATGGAAGTATGACCAACCTAACATTAAGGGAATTACTGAGAGGTAGTGACCACAAAGATTTTCTCTTCACTTCCCTCGTGAGAGAAATCTTAAACTGAAAAAAAAAACTTGCTTTCCTGTGAACAAACTTCAGGGATTTCCTAATGACATTGTGGTGTCACTTAAGGAGCAGTTCATGGACTTGCAAGAAAAATTAATTCCTCCTTGGTTTATCAAATTCACTACACCTAAGCCTAAATGGTTTACCAGATGAATAGCCTCAACAATTTGAAAGAGAAAGACTGCATACATGAGGGCCAAAAGGAATCCGAACCAGACGGTCTTAGGCTCTTATAAGTAGCATGCAGGAGTAAAAGATCTCAAAGATAGCAAAACAAAATGAACACAGAATAGTATCACTGCAAAGAGAGTCCTGATGAGTTTTTGCACATTGCCTATCTATATCTACCAAACAATGCCTAATTTTAAGAAATGGTGACATATTTGCATAACCGTGTAGTATTGAATTCTTTGTTGGTTCACAGGAAGGGGACATTGAGGGAGCTACTAAGATATTGGAATTTATGAAGGAGAAGCAGCTGCCAGTTGGGGAGAACATCTTTAATGCACTCATCACTGGGCATGCCAGAGCAAAGTGAGTGCATGAGGGAAGGTAGCCACACTGTTCCGCTTTCTCCTCTATAATTAAGTGGTTTTGAGTTCAGGTTCAGGGTCCAAATACCCACACAATGTAAGTTTTGATGATTGGAATTGAATTTCCCCATAAAGATGTGAAAGATATTGTAGGGTTATGCACTGCAACTGGTAAATGTAGCTGTGTGCAAGGATAGAAGACAGAGAAGAATAGTTGACTTGAGTATATATTTTCCCACAATGTACCGTGTCCATGGTGTCATTCCAGTGAGCCTCGTGCCTATGTTTGATACTCACTTGAATGAGTGATCTCAGTCATGGGTATGTAAAGTGTTAAGGGTTGTATTGTTGTTCAAACCATAGGAAATGCAGCAAGAAGGGTTTTATAAGCTTTTTTAGGTTTCCACAGGACAGTTTAGCAATTTATTCACAGAAAGATGGATACATAGGAGGGGGAGAGGTGTACGAAGGTACACAAAAAGAGTTAGCCTGCAGAAGCTCAGATAAGGTTAACATGTAAAGTTGGTTCCATTCATTTCTATTAAAGTGACCTGCAACCAAATCGGAAATCACTATAGCCACGAACTGTACCAACTTCACATTTTCTCAACTCAAAGTCAAAACCTAATATCTATATATTACTCAGCTGTAATATGTTCTTGAATAGATTGTGATAATGTTTGTCAGTTACTGGTGTTTATCCTCTCTAATCATATTTTCTTAAGAAATTTCCAGAAATATTCTTCCATACAATGGAATGATAGTAATCCCTCCCATATTCAGAGCAATTTGACCAAGGCTATCATGGATATGCATGTTTTCCAGATATGTGCAGAAAATACATGAGTGTGTATACAAAAGTGTACGATGGCACTTCCCAGAGAAAAAATATTTACTGATGTTTGGATTCCATCACAAAAGAAAGACAAAAGGAAACTGATGAACCAAATTAAAATTATATGAAGGAAAGATTGATGATAAGTGAAGGGCCTCTCCCTGACCATCCAGTGACTAAAGCCACCTTAGGTAGTTTTTGCCATATAGCACACATGTGGATAAACAAATACAAAAGAGTGCTATGTTGCATAAACCTGCACTATGACATCCCAGACTACCTGCACCATTTTCCCATGCCCTTGGCAACATGAATAAAACTCAATTCCAGATATTGGCATAGTCTGGATAAATGGGTGTCAGGATATAGGAGAGTTGGTATTGGAGCTGCAAGAATTCTACCACTGTATTCTCTGTGTATTCCATGCACATCATAAAAGGTGACATAAAGGGAAGGAACGAGGGGTTTCGGAAGTCCCTCCTCTGTATTTTCTTATGAAAAAACATGGCACAGAGGGGAAAGGGAGAGTAAAGTCTCCTTGAACCCAAAACTCCTTGTCTTGGCTACCCCCATTTAATGGGGATGTAAGCCAGGTGTATAGATAGTGACTATTCCTGATTTCAGCTTTCACAGGGTCTTTGTTCCCTAGCCCCTTATCTCCCTTATTTCCTCTCCCAACACCTTATCTTCCTTCCTAAGGGAAGCTCATAACCTCTTTGATTGTTTTGACCCCACAAAATGCTGGTCAGCCAATAACCTCGTAGACTACATTGCACACACACAACTGTGTGTACGTAACTGTGAAAATGTATCTCAAGACACATGTAGAGAGGATCCAGTGTAATTTATCAACGTCCTCCTGACCCACTAGATATTCACGTCCCTGTACCTCTAAAACATTCCAATATTTTCAAAGCAATTCCACTTGTGAAAATGAATCTGAAGACACATGTATTGAGGATCTAGTATAACTCATCACCCATGACCTACAAGATATTCATCTTATGTATTTCTAAAACACTCCAATATTGTCAAAACCATTCCACCCTCATATGATCATGATCTGTAGTTTTGCCATATATTAGTTTTTGTAATGCTCTTGAAATCAGTCTTCATAAAATTTAAAAATTTGGTTCCTCTGCTTTTTTGCATTTGAAATACTTGATTAACCGATACTGTGCTTGTCACATTGAAACACCACGGTGTACATTCTTACAATATACATGCACTAGAAGTAAAATATGTAACTAACTTATAATATACATAGATGCAAATATATAGAAATGTATTGTACAGGTGCATAGCACGTGCTCTCTCTCTGATATTAGGGTGGGGGTCCACGCTGTGATGGGTCAAGGATGACTCCCTGTGACAGTCACTTGCCCCAGGCTTTTATGGAGCCTAGTGGGTAGATGATGGCTCAAGGAGGTAGGATTAACTGGGATGGGTGGATGGATGTGAGGTAACTCACTGCATACCATGAGTAATGGATATTCTCATGTTTGGTAGTATTGCTCACCTCAGATACATTACACATATCTCTGTTCTATTATAATTTCCTCAGAATTGTGAGAATTTTGGGGTTGACTTTAGATGTATAGAACTGTCAAACCCAAATTTTTAACATCAAGGTGGTGCACACCTATATATGCCGTACAGTAATTTGGCTTCTCTTCACAGTGACCTTGAGAGTGCTTGGGCTGTGCTGGATGTGATGCGCAGCTCTGGCCTAGAACCCACCACTGAGTCTTATGCAGCCCTATTGGTGGCCCATGCTGAGATTGGGGATGCTGAAGGCCTGAGTCACACCCTAAAGGAGTGTGAAGCAGCTGAGTTGACCATGTATGACCGTGACCTGCTGGAGGCCGTGTATACTCTTGCCACTCATGGACACCATGGCCTTGTGGCACAGGTATGGCTTGTGGGGGATCTTTGGTGTAACTTTTTTTTATTGATAGTTTAATTTATACATTATTATATTATTTATTTATCATTTTTTTTTTTTTTTTATGGTATACATTTTGTGAACAAAACTGGCTGTTTATCCAAAATTTTGGCTGGGATCTAAAGGAAAAAAATGCAGCAATATGATTCATACATTTCATTCAAAAGAAAAATACACATCTTTTTAAAGAATTCAATAAGTTATGCAGTAATGCCAATTCTACACCTTTTCTTTAAAAAAATATATGACACACTTTTTCTTTTGCTCACAATCACATGTATTAGAGGATTTTGTAGTATCTTTTTTAATTCTATTTTCTTCTCTTAACTTTTCCCATTTGTTTAAATTTTTAGGCTTTATCTTAATACTTGCATAATAGATGCATGTATTTATGAGCTTGCATACATAGCATAACCTTGATATTCACTACTGTTACTCGCAATTAAAATTTTTCATTGGATAATCCTGGACTCAACAAGGGATCACAATATTGTTTTAAAACCACTTCAGCCAATTACAAGACAACTGCATCATCACATGTGTTTGTATACACTACTTCTGGTGCTACTTTTATCGAAATGAAAATGCTTTACCGCATGATAAGAAACCCTAACAGCTGAATTTCAGACGAATTGTGAATTTCCTGCACTTTATTTGAGAAATAGAGGAGAGCCTTGAGCCTGAAATAGGCATAAGTGAACCGTGGAGATGCCAAGAGCTGACTGACTTAACTCAAACAGTGATGCATAGGTGGTGCACATACAATATGTCAGTTAAGAAACTAATGATAAATATATATATTTATAAATATTACCATATTTCCCGTCATATTAGGCGCACTTTTTTTCCCAAATAAACTCTCCTCATATACCACAATGGTTAGGTTTTTGGAGGCCTTGGGGTAGAGGTTACCAGTACTAGACTAGCACCAGAACACCCCTGTTCGACACACTATTTCCTTGATAATAAAAGAATGAAATTTATATGAATTTATATGTATTTATATGATTAGAGGAGTGGTTATTAGTTTTTTTCTAAATATTCCTTGCCAAACTATAGTAGCCTCTTATACTCCAGTGCATCTTATATAGAGGAAAATAAGGTATATATATAAATATATATTTATATATATTTTTATATATACATATATATATACAGTGAAACTCCAATAATCTGGAGGCTTGATGGTTCGGAAAGCCTGATGGTTCAGAAATTTTGTGCAGGAGCCAGATGGTTCAGAAAGCCTGATGGTTCGGAAATTTTGAGCCAAAATTTTATGCGCGGAAATTCCAGAGCTGGATGATCCAAAAGTACAACCGACGTCCTGTTTCGGAGGTCCGGGATGAAGCGGAGATAAACATTGCGCCACTTAGTGTTGTCTTCAGTATTCAGCCATAATTTTGTCCTTTTTTTCACCCAATAGTCCTTATTGAGAAAAATAATTAGATATACAATGTTATTGCAAGTGGTTAGAATAAATTCACAGGGGGGTAACTAGAAACATTAGAGAAAGGAGTAATGAGTCGAGACTATAGTAACTAAAGCACTAACCAGCACGACAAAACCTTCCCAGGTTTTTTTCACAAATCACCAAAAATTTTGACCATGTCTCAAACCATGTCAGAACAGAAATGCCGAAAATCTCCCAGTATTTCTGCGAAACATCTTGAGAAAGAGATGGTAAAAATGTGAAAATGATGACAGGAATGAATTTAGGATAATTGAAATAACAAAATTACAATTAATTAATTAAATATTTATAACATTTAAAATTATTCAAGTTAATTATTTTATATTAAATCTTAGATGAATTAACATCACTATCAGCTGGCCAGCTTTGGAGGTCCCGGATAAACAAAGCAGAGATAAACATTGCACCACTTAGCACTTAGTGTTGTGTTCAGTATTCAGGTATTATTTTGACCCTCTACCTGCCATGCCTGATTCACACCCTATGACTCTTAATTCTAAGGCAATAGGCTGTGATTACTGTAGAAATTAAGTTAATAGCCTAAGACTTAGGCCATTAACTTAATGGCTAACTTAATTTGTACAGTATTTTTTCAACTTAATACTGTGCAGTAATTAATCACTTGGGCCATTAACTTAATTTGTACAGTATTTTTTCAACTTGATACTGTACAGTATTTATCACTTGGGGCCCTAAGTGATACATAAGGCGTTTTCATCAGTGGCCAAATCTACGGCAAACTTCTGGTGTCCTTAATGAACACGTTATGAGGTGTCCTGTTTGGATAGAAGGACCAGGTGGGAGGTGCGCATGCACGAGATCACTAGCTTGCAGCAGCGGGCAGAGACAACACATTCACCGCCAGTCTCCACCAGTCCACTGCTAGCTAGCAGTATCTCGTCTCCTGCCTGCTCTTGTTCCCTTTTATAAATAGTCATTCTTAACCTAACTCTATAACCCTCCGTGGCTAACCTAACGCTAAGTTTATTTCATTATTATCCTTATATAATATTTTAATGCGCTTCCTTAACAAAAGACGAATGTGAGGGCGGAGCTACAGCCTCATGAATGGGTGGAGTTATGGCCTCTTGGGGCAAAGCCCGTTTCCTCTTACCTCGATAAAACATTATTAATTACCATATTTGATGGCATATAAGACGTACAGGCATGTAAGACGCACTCCCAATTTAGTCAGGCATATTCAGGGAAAGAAAAGTTTTTAGTTATTAGTATATTTCAGCATAGTTCTTTTATGGCAAGCTATCATTACATTACAAAAAAAATTGCAATACAAGCCAAAGTACCTTATGTATAGCGGTGGTGCAGTGGTCAGCGTTCGGGCATGGGAGCCTAGGGTCCCGGGTTCGAATCCCCGATATCCGCTGACCACTTTTAAATATTTGATATCACCGCCGAGTGGCCAAAGACTACCCAAATTGCTGCTATACTGTCCTCAGACGGGACTTACAATGTTAATATGCATCTGAAGCTGTAGCAGTAATAAGCCTCACACGTTCTCAACATATTCAAGAGAGAACTTAATCATTCGAGGCGTCACTATAAAAACTCTAAACCTACGCCAAATAACAGGCGAGGCAAGTCCATCTGTGCCTCCATATGCCTACTGTTGCCAACGGTTAATGATATAGAAAAAAAAAAAAAAAAAAACTGGTATGCACTCATAATACTCAAACTGACAACTTAGCGGTTTCCCTCAAGTGACAATAGATGGCGTTGGCCACCAAACTCGCCCAGGTGTTTACTATTTGAACAGCTGGTATACCGTAAGTACTGTAATTCTTTACAATATTTCTTTTCAGTACGGATAGTAATAATGTAAGATAATAATTCACAATAATAATGTTTCCGTAAATACTGGTAATAATATTAATGGAGCCAGGCTACTGTAGGTAGAAATAACCATCTGGGGTAAAATCAGCCTCCTGTAGTGAGCGGCAGAGGCCTTGTCTTCACATATAAGAAGCAAGGGTGATTTTGGGAGTTTTTTTGGGAAAAAAGTGCGTCTTATATGCCGTCAAATATGATATTTATTATATTGCTCCTATGTTATTAAATTATAATGGTGTTTATAGTGTATAAAAGCTGCTCATAAACAATTACCAGAGCAGGGGTATGGCACCCAAATAACTCCCTGAACAGCTGCCTGGAGCGTGAGATGCGCGGCAGCAACACTCGGCAACGTAGATAGCACCTCAGACAGCAGGGAGGGTCGAATGGTGTAGGTACAGTTGAAGGGCACACTGGAAGGGAGCCCAAGTCTCCAGAAGTGCCTTCGGAATGTTGAGAACCAGCAGCAGGTGGTGAGGTGTTGTCAGGTGAGAGAGCTGAGGCGTTCTGTCTGTCTCCGGTCCCGCGGCGTAGAGGTTGCCTCGGTTAGACTACCCCCCTACCCCTGGACAAGGGGGTGGGGTAGTGGCGGGGAAGCCGGTGAACAAGCAGTTGGAGAGGTGAACCAGCGCCGGCAGACTAGAGTGGTAGTTCAACCACTAAGGAGGAGGGAACGAGGCAGGTGCAGTTCCTCACAATGATCAAATTAGAACTATCAAACCAAAAATGTTTCCTTTGAAGTACAGGAAATCTTCGTTTTACGATAGCAATGCGTTCCTTGAAACCCTATCGTAAACCGAAATAGCGTATACCGAACCCGTTTTTACATGTATCAGATAGGGATGCGTTCCAGCACATTGCCAAAATCACTCCTTCAGGTTCAGATACATACATAAAGACATAACTTAGTGTAAAAATAAACAAATTGAATGTAAATAATAAAGAAAATAAAGAAAAGAATAAAGAAAAGAATATTATTATGCAATCATCTGATCAGCTGATGCGGGCGACGTAGGCGGTAAGGTGGAGGTCGAGGGTGAGGCGGGCGATTCAAAACCTGAAGTTGATTGCTCTGTTGAAGTGGATGGTCCAGCTGATGTTGATGGGCTGGCATGTTTGAAGAACGTCGAGATCGTTGACTGTTTGGCACAAGGTTTCACTGTGTTTGGCGCTGCATGCGCCACCACGCCGATTTGGCCACGCCCAACTCGCCACGCTGATTTTGGTGCCTTTTTTTTAATATCGTAACTGCGAATCAAGTATCGTAAATCGAAATAAGGGTACTAATTGGCTAGTATCATATCTGCGAATTTAACGTAAACCGAACTATCGTATAGCAAAGACTTCCTGTACTACACTTTGTTCAGTGACGCTACATGCCAATATGGGATCACCATAATATGGCAATAATAAATTTGTTTTTTCCTTCAGTGAATTATTATTACATTCATTGCCAGCCTATCATGCTGTGCTCACCTGTTTTGTTACCTTTCCCTACAGGTGATGGACAAGTTACACTGTCAGCAAGGTTATGGCCATGATGCCGTGAATGTCATCTACCGTCTGCTCAATGCTGGGTGCCATGAGATAGCTCACCAAATATTTTCTACTATGCGGTTGCCACAGGCTGGTGAGGGCCAACCACAGGTTCCCTATACTGGTGCATTCTTCATCCGGCACCTTGTCAAGAGTGACACCACGGTATTTGTTGTTTTTATTTTGCTTATGTTGAAGTATTGTATCTTGACTGAATTGACATGAGAGCATGGAATATAAGTAGTTGAATCAAGATACTTGATTGGTAGCCTAAAAGGTAGGAATGTGTAATAGAATGTATTATTAACTGGAGACACTGGGATGACCTTTGTTCATCTGTAATTGATTTATAAGTTATTAGAGTGGGTGAGGACTATCAATTTTCCCAAATTGGAATTCATTTTAGTGTGAGAGAAATTCTCAGTCACTATTTTGATTTATGGTGAATTAGAAAAAGTGGACAGGTATCTTGTGGTAAGAAATGATGGAAGAACAAGGGGACATGAGAATAGATTTTTTTTTTAAAAGCTGGTGTTTAACTATTAAGAAATTCAAATGAAAGTTGTGAGAACATGATGTAAGAGAGATGATGGGAGTGTGAGGTGTGAGAAGACTTATAAATGAAAGGGTGAGGTGTATGGACAGGTGCAAGTGGTGACTCTTTGATCGTAGTCTTCCTCATTCGATGGACTTCCAGGAACAGATTTTATTAAAACTAGAATAGATTAATCATAATGTTGGGTAGGTTTTCTCTTTTATTGATAATAACTGTTTTCTAAGTCTGCCTAGTATGAAAATAATTTATGGTGTATTGATTAATGTATAAAGATATTTAACTGAGAGTTAGGTAGGAGGTAAGGTCATATGTCTCAGAATAATTGAATGAAAGGCTGCTTAAGATGAAACATGATTGAAAGATTAATTCATTTTATATCACAGCCAATGACAAAAGTGGTTGAGTACTGCCAAATTTTGAAGGAAAAGGGACTCAATCCACTGGCACTAGAAACTGCCCTCAACTCTGCTTTAATTAATGGCCGGCCAGAAGAGGCTCTATTTCTAATGCGAGTGATGAAGGATGAGGGATGTCACCTGCGGCCACACTACTTCTGGCCCATTTTTCTTCATCATGGCAGGAATAGTAACACTCAGAGTAAGCAATATCTCTTACGTGACGAAAGATATACAGTTATCTGATTCCATTTATGTGTTTTGTTTTTATATTCCTCATGTCCTCATGTCATCTAACTTCATCTGTAATAAGGAATTAGTTGTACTTTGACTTTGAGCCAGCCTATATTTTACTGCTTCCTTCCATCTACAGAAGTGTATGATGCAGCAAAAGAGATGTTGGCTCTTGATATTCCTGTTACCCAGGAGACCTTACGGAACTATGTCATTCCTGGATTGGCATCACAAGGTCAGCTAGATACTGATGGCACTATCTCTGGTCTGAAGGAAGCTGGTGTGCCTGTGCCACTTATTGTTAGTGGGATGGTTGCCTTCTTGCTGGACACCAGAGACTCTGTGGAGGCTGCCAGGCTGTGTGAGTGTGATGGGCTCCCATTGCCTTTTATTTTTAATGCTTTTGTCTGTATAAAAGGTTAGTAGGATACTTCTTGTTTAACTGGAATGTGTCTTGTGATATATATATATATATATATATATATATATATATATATATATATATATATATATATATATATATATATATATATATATATATATATATATATATATATATATATATATATATATACACACACACACACACACACACACACACACACACACACACACACACACACACACACAGTTGCCACCAAAAGTTTGTGCGCCCCCTGACGCAACAAATGTTAACAATGTTAAACAAGGATTTTATATTAATAGAATGGGTACTTACAAATATTTAGTACTTCAAGGGTCTTCCTTTCATCTTCAGGCACTTTTTGAGACGTTTTGGGGCAGAATCTGCTAAGTTCTTTAATTGTTGTGTGTCAATATTCTGCCACACCTGTTGCACTGCTTCGATCAGTTGTGGAATGGAGTGTGTCATGTTACCCTAAATCCCGTTTAATGATTGCTCACACATTTTCAATTGGATTTAAACCTAAGGAATTTCCTGGCCAGTTTTCTATGTACTGAACTTGGCAATTTTGTAATCACTGTTTCACAACATGGGCTGAGTAGCATGGTGCACCGTCCTGCATAAAAATATCAGTCCGACAAGGCTCAGGTGATCACACAAGAGTTCTACATTGGTATTTTTATTGAGGTTCTCATTTCTTGGCAGCACAATTAAGTTCCCCTGACCATGGTAACCAAAAGCACCCCAAACCATAACACTGTCAGGGAATTTTTCTGTCGAGGGTCCAGTGGGTCACTGTCACTCTGTCAGTACACTTTACCACCTCTGTTCCCAGCCACAGAAAACATTAGAGGTGTCTTGACACTCCTCATTTGAAAGAGTTTAAGTCATAGGCAGGTGGAAAAACAGACAAAGGAAGAGAGTTCCAAAGTTATCTGGAAGGTTATGTCGAGTAGATAGTTGTAGAAATTGGGTTTTTTGAGGCATTGAACAGAACCAGGTTTTCTCTGAATCAGAAACTAGTGAAAGATCAGAAGTTAGACGTCCTATAGCATCTAACCTTGAATCACTTAATTCTTGTTGGGTTGGGCGTCTGACCTGTGCTTAAACACCATCAACATGTGAAAAATGGTTCAAATGGAGCTACTCAGTTTGGTACAAACTCCGCTCACTCTAGCGGAGCAACTGCAAACTGAAAGTACGATCACACTAGCCATCGGTTACTGTGAATGGTGCTTATATCGGTCGTTCTGTGGTGCCTTTATCAGTATCGGCTGTCGATGTTGGGTAGCTCGAGCCAGGGTTGGGCATCACAGGGGAGCTGGTGGTGATGGCGTGGGTGGTTGAGCAGGCATGAGGAATGTGTATCTGCCATTTAACTCAGCAGCTGGTGTCCTCATGTATTTATAACACAATTTATTCAATTTTAACTTTTCCCTTTCAGTGACCAGGTATCGTGTGCGGGTGAGACCATCTCTCCGTAGGGACCTGGCAGATCATTACATGAAACATGGTCAGACCACTGCTGTAGTAAGCATATTGGGCCAGATGCAGAACTATTATTCGGACTCGGGTAAGTTTTTATCAAAATGAATCTTCATCCTCATCTACCTCTATGATTTTACTAAAGAACAAAGGCCTTTCCTAACTTTCTCCACTCTCTCTATTGGCTGCCAGTCTGTTTTAAAGCACCTCAGCAAAACTTCCTATCTCATCTCTCCATCTAGTTTTCTGTGCGCCCTGCATTCTTTTAATATCCTTATATTGCTATTCTGTTTCTCTAGTTGTCCATTTATTATTGATTCGATGGATGACCTGTCCTACCGAAGTCAACTTTTTCTTTAACTGTTGGCTAAGGGAAAACAGAAATAAGTAAAAAAAAATCCCGCTTGTCGCCAGACCCTGTAAAGAGGACAGTAGGAGAATAGAAGCAAGGGGTGGAGATCCAGTTAATATTAGAGGTGTCTTGACACTCCTCTCTTGAAAGAGTTCAAGTCATAGGCAGGTGGAAAAACAGACAAAGGAAGAGAGTTCCAGAGTTTACCAGTGTAAGGGATGAAAGAGTGAAGATACTGGTTAACTCTTGCATTAGGAAGATGGACAGAATAAGGATGAGAAGAAGTAGAAAGTCTTGTGCAGCGAGGCCGCGGGAGGGGGGGGAGGCATGCAGTTAGCAAGTTCAGAAGAGTAGTCAGCATGAAAATAGCGGTAAAAGATAGATAAAGATGCAACATTGCGGCGGTGACTTAAAGAATCAAGAAAGTCAGTTAGAGGATGAGAGTTGATGAGACGAAAAGCTTTAGACTCCACCCTGTTTAAAAGAGCTGTGTGAGTTGAGCCCCCCCAGACATGTGAGCCATACTCCATACATGGGCAGATAAGGCCCCTGTACAGAGCAAGCAGCTGAGAGGGAGAGAAAAATGGACGCAGACGCCATAGGACACCTAACTTCTTGGAAGCTGATTTAGCAAGAGTAGAGATATGAAATTGCCAGTTTAGATTTTTAGCAAAGGATAGACCGAGTGTGTTTAATGTGGTGGAGAGGGGAAGTTGAGTGTCATTGAAGAAGAGGGGATAGTTATCTGGAAGGTTATGTCGAGTAGATAGTTGTAGAAATTGAGTTTTTGAGGCATTGAACAAAACTAGGTTTGCTCTGCCCCAATCAGAAACAAGTGAAAGATCAGAAGTTAAGCGTCCTATAGCATCTCGCCTTGAGTCATTTAATTCTTGTTGGGTTGGGCGTCTGTTGTATGTGTCTTCTTACTTTGAAACAAAATATAGATGAGGAGCAAAGATTAAATTCTCGCCAAACCCTGTGTAGATGCCTTGTCTCAGCTACCCCTCTTTAAATGAGAAAGAAGCTGGATATGTAGATAGATGGATTTTGCCTACCAAAAACATTCCATCCCGTCCCTATGCTTCTTTTGATTTATTTTCCATGGTATAGACCTGTAATCATTTATTTTTCTGATAAATTAATAAATTACTGAACACATTCTTGTATATCATCCTCCTCTTTAATTTCATGGTCTAGGTAGTTGGGGAGTAAGGGACTAGGGCCTATACTTATCAAAGAAAGATTTAGTCTTCCTAAGCACACAAAATGGCAGAACACCCACCTAAGTCTCACTCCTTGTTAAAGTTGGGTGCCGGATAGAATAGTGATTAGGACGCCATCTCGGTTGCACATCAAAATGGTAAATATTTAATTTCTTACCGGAAAAATAATTTGCGAACAAAATGTCATAGAAGAAAAATATCTTAAAATATCTTGAAATTGTTATTCCACTACTTAAAATACCTAAATTTGCAGGATGTCAGGATCTATAATAATACCCAAGAAACTGCTTACTGTCCTGTACATGCTGAAATATTATTTGTACAGGAAAGGGTTGGTAGTGTACCAATAATAAGGAAGGTGATATCCCCATCCAATGATTTATTGGAAACAAATACACTGACCTAATACAATTAAGAACCCAAATATTGCAAATGTGATAGTGAGAAGGTAAAGTAAAAAGATTATGCATTCTTGGTAAAACTAGCAAACTAAATGGTGTAGTAATGCCGTGAAAACACAGCACACGAAGCTAGAAAAAGTTAAACTGGTTAGGTTATCTTCAACTGGGTGTTACATGTAAGGGCCTCAGCAGAAGAGTTGATCATAACCATATTGAAACTATTCACATTATGCTTTACATAACACACAAGAGGACAAGAAGTGACGTGGAGGAGTGTAGAACATAATTCCCCGAGGATAAAAGAAAAGTAGAGAAAAAAAAACCTGAGGACAAACCCCTATGACAAAAAAAAAGAATTTTTAAATCATAATTTTTCTACTTTTTATTATTATTATTATTATTATTATTATTATTATTATTATTGCTATTATTAGTATTTATTGAACTCCCTTGTATATTTTCAGTCCGTGACTGTTATTCTAATAAACCGTTTATTATAATTATTATTATTACCAGCTATTGTTATTATTATTATTATTATTATTATTATTATTGTTTTTATTATTATTGTTATTATTATTATTATTATT
>JAPQNM010000033.1:5064952-5067452 GCA_029783475.1 Metacarcinus magister
GGCTTTCATCTTCTTTCACTGACCAACCTGGTGAACAAACCTTCAACTTTGCTATCCTTCATGACCTAGAGCAGCTAGTGCAGTTCCCTACCTGTATCCCTGAGCACTTTGGAGACACGCCCAACATTCTTGATCTTTTCCTAACCTCCAACCCTTCAGCTTACTCTGTTAAACTTTCCTTTCTGTTAAACTTTCCTTTCCGTTGGGCTCCTCCGATCACAATCTTATTTCTGTTACCTGTTCTATCACTCCAGTGCAGCCTCAGGACCCGCCTAAGCGGAGGTGCTTCTGGCATTTCAACTCTGCTAAGTGGGAGGACCTAAAGCAGTACTATTCTGATTTTCCTGGGGATGATTATTGCTTCCATGTCAGAGATCCTTCTCTTTGTGCCGAGGGCATAACAGAGGTGATTATCTCTGGCATGGAGCTATACATTCCTCATACTTTTTCTAATACTAAAGCTAAAATGCCCTGGTTTAACTCTGCTTGTTCTCGTGCTGTCAATGATAGAGAGGCAGCTCACAAACCGTACCGTATCTGCTGAAACTCATGCCCTATATATTTCTGCCCGTAATCATGCCAAATCTACTCTTCAACTTACTAAAAACTCTTTCATCAATAGAAAATGTCAAAGTCTTTCCAATTCTAACAATTTTATTTCTTCATCTTTCCCTCCTTTACTTCAACCAGATGGCTCCACAGCTGTCTCTTCTTTCTCTAAAGCTGAACTCTTCGCTCAAACCTTTGCTACCAACTTTACTTTGGAAGATACTGGGCATATTCCTCCTACTCCTCCACCCTCTGACTACTTCATCCATAAAATTTAAATTCTTCATTATAATATCTTCCAGGCCCTCTCTGGCCTTGATTCTCGGAAGGTTTATGGTCCGGACGGAGTCCCTCCTGTTGTTCTCAAAAACTGTGCTTCCGAACTCACTCACTGCCTGGTCAAACTCTTTCGTCTGTGTCTCTCTACTTCTACCTATCCTTCTTGCTGGAAGTTTGCTCATATTCAACCTGTCCCTAAAAAGGGTGACCGCTCCAATCCTTCTAACTACCACCCTATAGCTTTGATTTCCTGCCTTTCTAAAGCCTTTGAGTCTGTCCTTAACAAGAAGATAATGAGGCATCTATCAGCTCACAACCTTCTCTCTGATTGCCAGTATGGTTTCCGTAAAGGCCGATCTACTGGTGATCTTCTTGCTTTCCTAACTGAATCTTGGTCATCCTCTTTTAGGGACTTCGGTGAAACCTTTGCTGTCTGCCTTGACATATTGAAAGCCTTCGATAGAGTCTGGCATAAATCTTTAATTTCTAAACTACCCTCCTACAGATTCTATCCTTCTCTCTGTACCTTCATCTCCAGTTTCCTTTCCAACCGTTCTATTGCTGCTGTAGTGGACGGTCACTGTTCTTCTCCTAAAACTATCAACAGTGGTGTTCCTCAGGGTTCTGTCCTATCACCCACTCTCTTTCTATTATTCATCAATGATCTCCTAAATCTGACTCAATGCCCTATCCACTCCTCTGCTGATGACACCACCTTGCATTTTTCAACATCATACAACAGAGGCCCAACCCAACAAGAATTAAATGACTCAAGGTGAGATGCTATAGGATGCCTAACTTCTGATCTGTCACTAGTTTCTGATTGGGGCAGAGCAAACCGTTCAATGCCTCAAAAACTCAATTTCTACAACTATACTCGACATAACCTTCCAGATCCCCTCTTCAATGACACTCAACTTCCCCTCTCCTCCACATTAAACACACTCGGTCTATCCTTTACTGAAAATCTAAACTGGCAATTTCACATCTCTACTCTTGCTAAATCAGCTTCCAAGAAGTTAGGTGTCCTATGGCGTCTGTGTCCATTTTTCTCTCCCTCTCAGCTGCTTGCTCTGTACAGGGGCCTTATCCGCCCATGTATGGAGTATGGTTCTCATGTCTGGGGGGGTTCAACTCATACAGCTTTATTAAATGGGGTGGAGTCTAAAGCTTTTCGTCTCATCAACTCTCCTCCTCTAACTGATTGTCTTGATTCTTCAAGACACCGACGCATTGTTGCATCTTTATCTATCTTCTATCGCTATTTTCATGCTGACTGCTCTTCTGAACTTGCTAACTGCATGCCTCCCCTCCCCTCCCACGGCCTCGCTGCACAAGACTTTCTACTTCTCATCCTTATTCTGTCCATCTTTCTAATGCAAGAGTTAACCAGTATCTTCACTCTTTCATCCCTTACACTGGTAAACTCTGGAACTCTCTTCCTTTGTCTGTTTTTCTATCTGCCTATGACTTGAACTCTTTCAAAAGAGGAGTGTCAAGACACCTCTAATGATATACGAACTCCACCCCTTACTTTATTCCTCCTACTGTCCTCTTTGCAGGGTCTGGCGACAAGCGGAATTTTTTTCTTAACCTTTTTTATTTCCCTTGGCCAGTGCCTTTTAATGTGTATATTTATATATATATATATATATATATATATATATATATA
>JAPQNM010000033.1:5069952-5104952 GCA_029783475.1 Metacarcinus magister
TTCTCAGGTTTATAGAACAAAGAATAGGGAATTAGGAGGACCTTTTAAAGCAAGAGACAGAGAGCTAGTGTGTTCTGGTGTTGAAATTCATAATTTCCTTAATGATTATTTTTAGCAGTTTTCACTGAGGAAAGCATGCAGGTAGAACTTGAGAGCAAATAAATTTTTTGAGGTGAAGATGAGAAATTGATGGACAGAGTCATAACCAGAGATAGTGAAGAAAGAGATAGACAGACTAAAGAAATCTAAATCTCCTGGACCAGACAAAATATATCTATGATTGTTAAAGGAATGCAAGGAAATTGTTTGTGAACCAATAGTCCATTATTTATTTATTTAGGGTATCTGTAGATTCAGGAGACATGCCCTTAAAATGGAGTCCAGCTAACGTAGTTTCTATCTTTAATTAGGAAAGGATGTAAAACAATAATGTTTAACTACCTTCCTGTTAGTCTGACTTAAGTAGTTTGTAAATAGCTGGAGTCAATTATTACCTGAACATGGGAACCATTTAGATAAGTAAAATTTACTGACTACTTAAGGTAGTCATGTCTTACAAATTTTCTGAGTTTTTAGAGAAACGTTATTGGACGATAGGTTTTTAGACTTATGTTTCATTTCTTGTGACTCAGTATTATAGCATATTTTCCAAGTACTTGGTATGGAAGCAGTTTGTAAGCATTAGGTAAAAAGTATTGCGAGTTTGCCTTATAGAAAGTCACCTGCATCCTTGATTTAAGTCAATTGATAAGCCATCTGGATATTATTTTACATCTTCACCAGAATGCTCTAGAGAATTCAGGGTTATATTTTTGCATTACCTGATGCATTTTGAGAAGGTTTTCTTAATATAATTTCCGTCGCAAATTGTTAGTTAGCGAGATATTCAATGTTTTCTGTGAGACCTTCTCTTCGAAAAATACAGTTTAGTTTGGCTTAAACAAGGTTCTGTTATTTGTCAATATAAGTTAAGGTTTGGTTAGGTTAGGTTAGGTTAATTTAGAAGACATCAAATATTCTCTATGACCAAAAGTAGGGAGTTGGATGAGGTGCAGAGGCAAGACGCAGACATAAACAGACGCCATTATGGTGAAGATGTAAAATTTTACCGCCATCTGCAGCTCCTGCTTTATCTTTGCTCATTCCTTTTAGTGCTTTCTCTAATTCACTTGTGCTTATGCAAGGTACTTCAATGTTCATAGTTTCCATGCTGGGGCCTTTGTTTTGCCTATTATTACTGCTATACAATTTTCTTTAGAATTCCTCCTCTACCTTGATCACATCATCCTTATTATTTGTAAGCTGACCTTATTCATCTATGAGAGCAAACAGTTGCTTACTGTCAATGCCAAGTATTCTTGCTATCTTCATAGTTGGGGAGGCGGTGGTACAGTGGTCTACTGCTCGGGTATACGAGCCTAGAGTCCCGGGTTCGAATCCCTGTTATTTGCTGACCACTTTTCATTCTTTGATATCACCGCCGAGTGGCCAAAGACTGCCCAAATTGCTCCCATACTGTCCTCAGACGGGACTTAAATGTTATATGCATCTGAGGCTGTCGTAGCAGTTAGCCTCGCACGTTCTTAACATATTCAAGAGAGAACGTAAACATTTGAGGCGTCACTATAAAAAATCTGAAAATTTACGCCAAATAAAAGGCGAGGCAAGTCCATCTGTGACTCCATAAGCCTACTGGCGCCAACGGTTAATTGATATAGAAAGAAACCCAAGTTTAGAATTTCGTCAATCATTTTTGTGTACTTACAAATGTCATTTGTTTTTCTTTTGTTATTTGGTTTTAGACAATTCAACCGCTTCTATATACAGTCGGCCCCCCAAGGGTGCGCACTCCAAGGGTGCGAAATTCCAAGGGTGCGGACAGTACCGGTTTGGCATTTATGTTCAAAGGGTGCGAAAAAATTCAAAGCGTGCGCAAAATCACTAGCTGGCAGCTACGGGATAAGGCAACACACACCCCGCCATTCTCCACCAGTCCTTGACGCGTTGTCAGCTAGCAGTCTCTCTCTCTCTCTCTCTCTCTCTCTCTCTCTCTCTCTCTCTCTCTCTCTCTCTCTCTCTCTCTCTCTCTCTCTCTCTGTCTCTCTCTCTCTCTCCACCATTCGTCTTTCTCTCCCTCCTTCCATCTCCTTTAAAGAACTCAACATCCTAAAGCTTCATATGGGGAATTATTATTCTTCCTCCTCCTCCTCTTCTTCTTCTTCTTGTGACCTGTTATGCTTTGTATCGCTTCGTAAGTCCCATCTTCCTTGGTGTTACGGTTCCTCTATCCTTCCATAGACGTGAATAGGAAGAAAGTGCAACACAAAGGGAGATTTTTACAGATGTTACTAGTCCTTTCTTTTCAATTACGCTGATTTTCTTTGCATTCTTCTCACGTCTGTATAAGACGGGAAATACGCAAAGAAATTCAGCTTTTGTCGGGCGGCCGTGTTGTGATGACGTCATCTCTCTCTCTCTCTCTCTCTCTCTCTCTCTCTCTCTCTCTCTCTCTCTCTCTCTCTCTCTCTCTCTCTCTCTCTCTCTCTTTCTTTCTCTCTCTCTCTCAGATGTGGGATTCCTCCTCCTTCTCCTCTTCTATCTTAGATACTGTAATGGCTTCCGCCAGTACAGTATCTATCTATTATCAATCATATTTAATCACATGTGCATATATACTGTATATTCTTTCATTATATCATGTTTTTTGGGGGTTATTGGGCGAAAAAAGATTAAGTCTCAAGAGTCTCGGACTACATTAGTGAATTTCCCATAGGTTATTAACTTCCAAGGGTGCACAAGGGTTCGGACTATATTAAGCGCACCCTTGGGGGGCCGACTGTATTGTCGTATTGTTTCTACAAGTTACCACCATTCTAATTCATATTATTAGGTCATTTGTGGCTGTTGAGAGTTTTCCACTGTTTTCTTTGGGTGCTTTTCCACCTACTTCTAGTGATGACTCTAAGACTACATTATTTATGTTGTCATTTAAACTCTCTATGTTTCCATTCATCTCGTCTACTAGTTGTGAATACTTGTACTGGATATAACTGCATACTCATCCAAATCCTTTTGACTGTTGAGATATTTGGCTTCTTCATTCTGAATAACTTCTCTCTTTCTCTCTTTGAGTCAAGCATTACTTTACATCTTACCATCCTGTAATCACTTGACTTTGATTTATTTAATATTGCCACGTTTTTTAACTGTGTTCAGTTTGTTAGTAAAAACAAAGTAAATTTCATTCTTAGTTTCACTGTTTGGGAATTTCCACATCCACTTCATGCTTGCATTACAATCAAAGAATGTCTTCATTATCTTTAAATTACTCCTCTCTGCAAACTCGATGAGCATGTCACCTCTATCATTTTAAGTTTCAATTCCAAAGTTTCCTAGTGCAATCATTCCTACACTCTTTTTCCTGACTTTTGCATAAAAGTCACCAATTATGAAATAATACTGAGTTTTCTGCAATTTCATAGCTGCTTCTACATCTTCATAAATTCTTTTGCACCTCCTCGTCATCGTAGGCTAATGTTGGAGCATAAACCTGTATGATTTTAATTTTATATCTGTTGTTTAATTTGGTTATTAAGTCTGCAACTTGCTCAGTTACACTACTTAGGAAATTTTGATATTTCTTGCTGGTTCTTTGTTCACTAAGAAGCCAACTCAGTGTTCTTTCATGTCTTTTTGTCGTCTGTAGCAAAAAATGTGACTCTTTTTCAGTTGTACGAATTCTTCTCCATTTCTTTGTACCTATGATATCCCATTGGAAGCCTTCTAGTTCTTTGAATAACACTTCAAGATTGTCTTCACCAGCTAGTGTCCTAACATTATAAGTGCCAAGGTCAGAATTCCAAAGGTGGTATGTCCAAACCCAAAGATTCTTAGCACCCCCTCCTCTGGAGCGGGGACTTGGTGCCATGACATGGATGTATTGGTCATAATGGGAAGGTTAAGCTGATACCATGCTGGCTTAGGGCATCTTATCGGGGAACAATTTTAGTTTAGTTTCTTACAGTGGACCTGCTCAGTTTGGTTGCACCTGTCAAGTTTAGCTCCACTGATCATTGAAATTATAAGCCTTCTCATCTTGAAAAGGTAGTGTTCCAGCAAGAAGGTTATTACCCCCTACATAGAAGTCTGAAACACATCCCTCTTCATCCCATTAAAATAGTACTTTGATATATGATCAATTGATTTACGATTGAATTTTCAGGAACGAAACCCATTCTTAATTAAATCATGGGAATAGTGTACCATGTAAGAGTACAGCAAGTTAGGAATGTGCTTATTGGAACAAGGCACATGCTTTAAATGTCCCTTATGTGACCACTTCATGCACACCTTGCCAACCCTCACTTTGTCAACCCGAGTGGAAAGTTGCGCTGTGTGATGGAACTTTTATACTGCAAGTCAATCAGTATAATATGGTGAATATAGTTATGGTGGGCTTTGGCAGGAAAAGAACCTCTGCTTTTTGTGTGATATAGGTTTGCAGGTTAACAATTCTCAGCAGCTGTAGCAGGAGGAATTATTATAAACTCTTCTCCACAGATGTGATACGGTTGTTGGAACAGCATGTGCAGCAGGAGGGTGGTGGTGGTGGTGGTGCAGAAGATGCCACCTTGCTTGCAAACCAGGCACGGCGTTTGTTGGAGTACTTGACTGAACATTTTGGCACGCAGCCTGCTCGCCAAGTGCTGAACCTGTTGCTTGGACATAAGGTGCTGGCACCATCTAGCCTTGTCTTCAGTCCCTTCATCAAGGCTCACCTCGCCAAGTTCGTACCTAGATGTATTTACCTATTTGTAGTATTAAGAAATTGAACTCGTCATAAGAACATGAGAGCAAGAATTTAGGAGAGTTGCAAAAGGCCAGTAGGTCCACAGGAGGCAGTCCTTATGTAATATATAAACTCAACCTATGTTCACCTATCATCCCTATCCATAATCTTGTCAAATCTTCCCTTAAAGCTGGAACATGCCCTTGCTACATGCTCACTAAGTCTCTTCCATTACTCCACCACTCTATTTGAAAACCAATTCTTCCTATTTCCTTTTCAAATCTAATTTTCTACAGCTTGGAATCATTACCTTATGTTCTATCTTGAGTGCTAACTCTGAGGATGTTGTGAAATTCACCCTTGTTGAATCTTTTATGCTAGTTAAATACATTGTTGAGATCCACTCTTAATTTACATATTTCTAATGAGTGTAAATTTATGAGCTTCAATCTTCTCTCATAAGTTATATTCCTCATCCCATGAATCATTTTCGCCCCAAGGCAGTACCCTGTGGAACACTACTAGTTGCCTGTCCCCACTGATTTCGAATTATTAATCGAAGCTCTCTGTTGTAAACTGTTCAGCCACGACCTGATCCAACAAAGTACTTTTCCCTCAATACCATGTGCCCAAACCTTATTCAATAGTTTCTGGTGGGACTCCTTATCAAATACTTTACTAAAATCTATATATAATGTCATAATTTTCATCCCTATCTGCTGCTTCATAAACCTTTCTATTGAAATATGGCAAAATTGTTAGACATACCCTTAGTAAACCCGTGTTGTGAGTCTTTTATCAAAGTAAAATAATTTGCATGACTTACCTGACTGACTGTATTTTGGTGGGGTGTACTTCTCTTCTCTGTGGGCCTAGAACAGCGTTTCTTAACCTTATTACCCTTGTGGAACCCTTGAAATAGTTTTCATGTCTCTGGGAACCCTTGCATAAAAATTATATACTATTATTAATATCTATCTCTTATACTTCTATTGTAGTTCACTAGGTAATCATAGTATATTTTTTTCTTCTTTAAATAACTGGGTTAAGGAAAAATGTACCCTCTATTTTGTCAAATTTATTGGCAATGCAAAAAAAGAAATCATACTGCTAATATATGAGACCTCACACAAAGGTTTTCATTCACACACACAAAAAAAACCTGTAAACACAAAAAATAAACATAAGTAACTAATATGACATACATACAACACATAAATAGAACAAAAGCAGATAACTATTACATTAACTTATCGTTTATTGACAGGGTTGAAAAGGCATAAGATAAATCAAGTTAAAATGTCCTATGAATGAATACATGGGCCAAGAAAATGTTAGTTTCAAAGCCAATTTATATAGTGAAATTTACTCTTTCAATGTGAAACTGGTGCTTGTCTTTTGCTGCATAGATACTTAGTTTGAGCTCAAACTTTAGATAAACACATTTGCAACTGAAAGGAGATTATTTCTGCCTTTGCTTTTGATACTGAAAACTGGAAGCAATATATTTTATTGCTTTTCTATGAATGGTAGGATGCTCTTCTTTCACTGAAATTCAGAACTTGTCCAGAGATAGGTCAGTAAATCTCATCTTGAGTGTGCGATCAGACTGCAGCTCACAAAGTTCTTCCTCTTCTTTTTAAGTCAAGTTCTCAAAATGACCAGAAGAGTCAGAGTATTGATCCCTCACCCAATCATACACTTGTGTTGAAAGGGAGGGAAAATAATGTTCAATTCTGATCCACAGTTCCTCCAAGTGGGTTTCAATTAGACTTGAAATTTGCTGATATCCCTCTTCACTTTTAAGCCTCAACAGTAGCTGAAGCATCTCGAGATTTCCTTTTACAACATTGTTTTTTTTCTTTCAAAAGATTCAGTTTTCTATTAAATGCAAGAATTTTGTCACTTGAAGTCAATACATTTTCTCTGGGGCATTGCAGTTACTTGTTCAGCTGATTCATGTGATGAAAAATGTCTGCTAAGTAGGCTAGCCTCAGCAGCCATTTTTCATCTTCAAAGCACTTAGCAAAATTTTTAAAGTATTTCTGCTACTCATCTTTCAACTCAAATACCCTATTTAAAAAAAAATATCTACTAAGCCACCGGATATCTGTATGTAACGAGATTTATGTGTTCTTTGTCCAGGTTTTCACACTGCCTTTAAAACATTCTTGAGTGAAGTAGTCTGTTACCCTTATTATTGTTAAACAGGATACATCAAGTTTCATGAGCTCAGTAGCGTGAGCATGTTAGACACAAAACCTTCATGTAGTTTCTCAGAAAGAGTGGTCAAACTTGCAGACCTTATGCAACACACTTTAAGAAAAACAAAATGACTGGAGACTTCCTTATAAGAACACTTGTTTTAACATTGTACAGACACAAACCTAAGTTGTGAAAAGAAGAAATAAAACTTCTATGGAAGAAAGGTTTAAAAACCAAGTGGGTGTACGGACACAAGGACAGGCTCCTTGAAGCATCCTGCTGACTCAATATTATTTCACAGACACCATCAATCTTTACCAGTAAAAAATCAGTGATGCAGGACAAAAATATAGCCTAAGGTGCCCAGATTCGCATTAATTTAATTCCTCATATTCATTCGTGGTATAGAGAAAATAATCTTCATGCATTATAACCACTGACCTTGGTAAGTTGAGTGTCATAATAAAATTGTTTACAACGAAGGGAAAAGGTTAAATTCTGTGAGCATTAAAAGTGCTGTTTGACTTAAAAGGAATGTAAACAACTATAGCATTTAAGATTATCATTGAACTGAGAAGTGGGTAATAGTGAAGAATTTTAGCTCTATTAAAAATAGTGGTTGATTTATATTAATTTTCACCAATATTTAAGGTATTAAGTAAATCCTTGACAGGCAAAAGAGAAGTAACCCTTCCAGTGGAAGCATCAATTATATTCCTAATTATTCATTCATTAGCTTGCAGAATCGTCTTGATTGTATTTTTCAGTGCAGGAATTGCCAATAACAATTCATTGAAAGCATACAAGTTCCTCAGACGAGTAAATACTGCTCTGGTGTTGTACATTTTGTATACGTCACTGAAGAAATCCAGTAGATTTATAAGGCATGAACGTTGATTTCTTAACCTATTTTGTGAATCCTTAATGTTGTTTTTCTCTAGATATTCTACTGTTTTGTCTCTTATTGTGGATTCCATTAATTTACTACAACAGAAGTTAAGCTAATCGGTCTATAATTTCACGATGAGACTTAATTCCTTATGTGTAGATGGGACTATTGTTCACTTATTTCCACTAGCGTCGGACTTCGCTGAGAGATTAGGTATGATGGAAAGCGGTTTATCATGTCAGTTTCACTCTGTCATTTTATATTTTACATAGGCACGTTTCTTGGCTGAGAGACTGACTCTGATAGCGTTGTCTCGCCATTTTAGTTTATTGTTTTGAAAAGAACACGTCTTTCATTGTGGTATACTACAGCTCTACTTAGCTTACTGGTGAATAGTAGTCATGCTTTGTTTATGTTGTTACACTCCGGATGTATCTTTCAATCGGTGTTTCCTAGAATCCTTCTTTGTTATTTGAAGTCTGCCCTTTGATAGTTCAGTATTTTTTCTTTTCTATCACTTTCATGTACAGTCGTCCAAAGAAGTGGTGGCGTATAATTCAGATTTTTTCGTTTTGGCGACATCTGGCAACTGCACCCACTGATCTCAATATAACTGACGCTCGCCGGCCGTCATGTTGTTTCGTTTTAGGGCAATATCATAACCGATATTTCCCTATAATTACACTATTAACGCACTCTGAGTGGTACCTCGGCGCAATAAAACGATTACTTACCAATTTATAGATTTTTTGATCGCCCTTATTAATTATTTTCATTCGTTTGTGCAAAAAAAAAGACATAACAGGCTTTCATGTTTTCGGCATTAATTGATATCACCTAATTTTACACATCATTTGACAACAATATGCCTTAAAATTGCATACATCATATTTGTATTGGTGGCAAAAAGTATTTATTTTTATCTAAAAAATTCTAGAACGAAATAAAACTATTGTATTTTAAAATTTTATAAGATTCAGTATCTTTTTACTTAAGCCATCCTTAAAAACTGTTTTCTCAGTTTTTCGTCTTCAAAGAAAATGGAAGAAATATGAAGAATTTATTGCTATAGCTCAAATATTATTTAGATTATAGTCATCATGCGCCAACGGTTGAGCATTATAATATCATAATTTAGAGACGATATATTAATTACAGCCTATTATTATTATTTAAAGATATATAGATTATAACCTATTACCAGTATTTTCATTATATAAGGATATATTGATTATAACATTATTATTATCATTATATAAGGATATTAATTATAATATTATTATTATCATTATTCAAAGATATATTAATCATAACATATTGCAAGGTATTTTGAAATATACTAATTATTGCCTATTACTGACCATTATGTGAAGACTATGAATAATAACTATATCTTATTACGTTAAATAGCCTATTACCAATATCTTAAGGAACGTCCTGCCCGATGACGTCATGGTCAAGCGAGAGTTTAAATGTAGATTTTATATTATCATAATTCTTAATGGAGAATGTTTAAATAATTCACACATATTTTTTTGAGTTTTATTTTGCTTGATATTTAAGATCATCTTAAATACATAGTCTTATGCATATATAAATTTTACTTCTACAAATTAATTTCATTTGACTGAATTTCTCTGTGAGCGAAAACCTCGATGTCAAAATGCTTCGACAAGTCTTAATGAAATATCATGATTAGATGGTTGTTTCTCAACAAATAGTTTTAATTATCAATTGTAATTTATTTTTAGTTCATTTACAGTAACAATTCACGAATATAGTGACATTCCTGACAAGTTATAAGGATATTTCCTTTCATTTGTTAGGGTTGCCATAATCTAATTTTTGAACGAAAATCTCCATAAGAGGCGCCACCACTTCTTTGGACGACTGTACCTTATTAAGCTGGTGGTTACTAGCACTAAATTTTGATCCAATTTTTATGTCACTGACAAGGCTTTCTTCTGTTGTAAGAATAATGTCTAAGATGTTATTGCCCCTTGTAGGCGGTTGGACGTGTTGGAAAAGAGCACTTTCTTGAAGGTTTGCGTAGAGATTTTGTCACAAGTGTGAATTTAATTTACCACTAACCAAATGGGGCGAACCTTTAAGGTTCGCCCCATTTGGTTAGTGGTAAATTAAAATCGCCGAAAATTACACATTGGTTTTCACAAGAGATTTCCGAAGAGTTTATCATTAATGTCTTATTATTTTTTTCCGCGAGTGTTGCTTGAGCTGAATGTAAATTGCATTAATGTTTATATTGAATCTTTTTAAATTACAAGTGGGTGAAGAGTGGATTTTATATACAGTCGCCCCTCCAAGGGTTCGAAATTCCAAGGGTGCGGGCAGTACCGGTGCGGCACTTAAATTCAAAGGGTGTGGTGACGGAACTCTGTGCTTTTGTCGAGCGGCCATGTTGTGATGACGTCAGCTCTCTCTCTCTCTCTCTCTCTCTCTCTCTCTCTCTCTCTCTCTCTCTCCTCTCTCTCTCTACTCTCTCTCTCTCTCTCCTCTCTCTCTCTCTCTCTCTTTCTCTCTCTCAGATGTGGGATTCCTCCTGCTCCATCCTAAATACTGTAATGGCTTCCACCAGTTCAGTATCTATCTATTATCTTTCATATTTAATCACATGTGTATATGAACTGTATATTCTTTCATTATATCATGTATTTCGGGGGTTATTGGGTGAAAAAAGAGTAAGTCTTAAGAGTCCCGGACGACATTAGTGAATTTCCAATAGGTTATTAACTTCCAAGGGTGCGTTTTTCCAAGGATGCGCAAGGGGTGGGGACTACATTAAGCGTACCCTTGGGGGGCCGACTGTATAGCAGTACCCCACCTCCCGCTTTGTGGGATCTTTCTGAGGTAAAGTGGGGCCACACGATATAGCTGCGGTAGCTGCAGGTGCTCATCTCCCGTCACATAGGCCTTTGAGCCTGTGGTGGAAATTAATCTGTTACCCCAGGACACGGGGCCACTGTGACATCTGACTTTTCACTGTTTACCTTCTCCAGGTTACCCTAGGTACCCATTTGGGAGGATGAACAGCTGGGTGAGCTGTGCGCCGCCTGCCTTCGTCCGCGATCAAACTCGGCCCAGCGGATTCGTAGTCAGACGTGCTAACCACTGCACCACTGAGGCATAATATAGCCTGATATTGCAAATTTGGCCAAAAATTCAGTTCTTTGTATCTATCCATGACTCAATGACTCCGATGTTATCATATTCCCTTGTTAAGAAAAAATTCTTCCAATTTTTTGTGTTATACAGGGACACTGCTTCATTGAGAAGTCATCCAAGTTGTGCTGAACCCACTGAGTTTCAGTGGAGACTATCGCTCTTCAAGAGAGAATTGGCTGGTTATAAAAATTGTCCAATTGATTTAGAAATTTAACACCTTTTTTGCAGAGATTTATGAGATGATTGTTTGTTATGAAAGTCTTGTCGTAGAAGCTGTTTTCAGCATTGATCCTGGGAAGAATACATGAGAAAAACAGACACCAGAAGACCTACTGGTCTATAACTAGGGTATCTGCTGGACTACATACTACTACAAGTGCACTACGAGTTTGAGAACAGAATAGACACAGAACAAGGCTCTCTCCCACCCTCCTCTCCCTTCGGCAACATGCCGGCAGGAAAAACAGATAGAAGGGAACTCCATGACCTTGTAGAAAACATGGCCATAGACATTTTATAGTAAAGACTGAAAATAGAGGAGGATACTATACTATACTAGATTAGACTAGACTAGACTACCACTACTGATGGTACATCCTGGATGGGGAATAACATAATTATTGTATCAATTTCTGCTACTACAGTTCTCACCTGAAATATAGGGACATAGGTTAGTTTCATGGACATTATTTTGATAGGTGTTCATAATATTTATTCTGAATCGTATGCTCATATCAAATGGGAACTAGTGAAGTAGACACAGACATAAGGACATAAGAATATTAGAGATGACCATGTTCCTTGATTTTACTTTATATTTATTTATCATATTTTGATATTTTGATCTGATCTAGTACTTTTTACATCGTTGGTTCCTACTTGAATAACGAAAAGACCATTTGCGTTAGCACCTTGTGTGATATTGTTGTATGCAGTTAATATGTCATTCATTGAAGCACCAGGGATGCAGTGTCTCTTCCTGTGAGAGGGGTCGCTCCCACAAAATTCCACAATTTGTTTGCGGATAATGGAGTCTCCAATCAGTCTGGCTTCCATTATTTCTTTTGACGTTTCAGCAAGAATTTGGTAATGATTAAACGTAGTGATAAGAAGCTGTTGTTTATTTACCGGTAATCTTGCTCCACACCTGACAGGAGTGAATGGAACAGATGAGGAAAAGGGAATGGAGGAGGAGAAGGAGTAGTAGTAGTAGTAGTAGTAGTAGTAGTAGTAGTAGTTGTAGTAGTAGTAGGTGGTGGAGGATAGAGGGGATGAGGAGGAGGAGAAAGGAGGAAGGAGGAAGAGGAGGGTGGTGGTGAGGAGGAGGAGGAGAAGGAGAAGGAGAAGGATGAATTCAATTCAATACCTTGATGCAAACATCTACAAATATAGTTATGCAACTCATTGTATCAACATTGCAGTGATGACCTTGGATCTGCCTTAGAGGAGTTTGAGTCCATCTGCCAAACACATCGCATCACTCCTTACAAGCAGGAACTCACTACTCGTTGCATCAACCTAGAGGATGGAGAAAGGTAAGTCCCACTCCTTGTCCAGATCATGGCCATGTTTTACTTCAAGCATTAATAGTTGTTGTACTCATATATTTAGTGATTACATTCTCCTCTGATATGAAGCATTCAATAATATAAGATCAAACTCACCAGAACTCGATTTTGAAGAAAGGAGGGTCATTTTGACAGTATTTAGAAATTGATAAAGCTGCCGAGAAGACATTTTATTTTCTTCATTGAAATCTAACATGCAAACTTTTTATTGATCTGCTGCCAATGTGCAATTTCATAGTTTTGCTGAAAAATTAATGTGAATGTATAGTGGATAGATTAAGTCAGTGGAGCGTCAAACAAAACAGGGAAACATAGAAACCATTGTGAAATATGTCTCTAAGCATGTAAGGGAAAGGAGAATAACAGAATATATTGTGCATATATGGAAAATGAAAGTTGTGATTGAATCCAATGGAAGTAATGTGAATGAAAATTTTGGGGAATGTTAAGCTACATGTGTGGAAATTATAAAGAATACATTGCAATAGAGTATATTAAAAGAGAGGAACCAGCCGGAACAATGGAAGGGGTATAAATGAAGGATATTAATGGAAATGTATTAGGAGAAAATTATATCAAAAGAAGATGGACTGAATATTTTGAGAAATGTTGTCATTCAATGTGCCGGCTGGTCTATTCAGACTTTGGATGAACGGAATATCTGGAAAAAGATGCCATATTCACCTGTTGACTTAAGTTTGCACATAAAACTCGGTATGCTAGAAAAAAAATCTTTATTACATTTATATATTCTCAAACCGACTGATAAATTTTCAGCAACATTTTTAGTCACCATCATTGGACATCGAGCAAGAAATATCGCAAAAACAAGTCAAATACTATGTAAACTTTCTACCATTATGGGATATATGTATCATCTTGGGACAAATTTCATATTTTCTTCTATTAACCCTTAAACCGCGGGTGTCCACTATTGTGGACACCCGGTGCGTGGGCTCCAAGTGCGGGTGTCCACAATAGTGGACAGGGCATTTTTTGAATTAATGCGCCGTCAAATTTGATTAGTTTGTCCTCAAGTCCAGTAAACATGTTGTTTTCTTTCAAACAATACCAATCCACGCTCCCTAGGCCTACCAGTTGCTGCATTCTAGCGAGGATGCTGGTCCATTGCTAAGTTTAGCAAGTAATGCTAACCATTGGTTTTTACAATAAAACGGAAATTGAGCTTTTTACGGGTGTGTTTCACATAAACGGTATAAAAGTGATGCTTTTTATTGCTAACTAATAGGAAAGAAATCCAGTAGGGGTGGATATGTCTATTATAATGTGTTTTCACAGTTCCTACTTCAGAATTTCGTACTCGTTCTAATAATGCTCATATAGCGTTCAAATTAACGTCAAAAGACAGTTAAGGGTATGGACTTTACAATGATACTTCTTTCAGTAACGTGAGTTTAATAGGAGAGAAGCTACAGGAGGTTGAAGTGAGGTATGTTTTTGCGTGAATATGCCCGCGTGGGGGGCCAGGCACGCCAAAACATCCCCGCGGTTTAAGGGTTAATATCAAACATGAAAACATATGAAAATAGCCGAGAGAACATTATTCAAGAAGACAAAGGAGTTCAATATTTGTTAGCCTCAGCTGCACCCTTTGTCATTTTAATTGTTCCATATGTGACTATTTATTAAAGATGAAGGTCTTAAATGAGTTAAATAGCAAATTTGAGTCAGGCGTTACACTAATCCTATGTGTGAGGTCTTTTGTAAAATTATTTTGATTCTGATTTTGATTAATAATGCTTAATTGATAATGCTTTTCTAGCAATAAGAGGGATTTTTTTTTACCTGTTTTTGTTTGCCTTTGGCCAGTACCCTTTTTAATGTAGAAAAAAAATATATAACCTAACCTAACTGCCACATACAATCTCTTAAAAAAAACAAAAAAAAACATAAACCAACCTAACTGCCACATACAACCTTATAGATGAAAAAAATATATAAAAAACGTAACCTAACCTGACTGCCACATACAACCTCATACATAAAAATACTAAATACGTAAGGCACCACTGTTAGTGCATAGGACGCATATCACACACACACACACAATTTTAAAATGTATATTTTCAGTTTATGGCTGCTTTTTCTAATAAACCGTCTATTATTATTATTATTTACACACGCACACACACGCACACACGCACACACACACACACACACACACACACACACACACACACACACACACACACACACACACACACACACACACACGGTCCGCTAGCGTAGTGGTTAGCGCACTCAGCTCACAACCGAGGAGGCCAGGGTTCGATCCCCTGGGCGGATGGAGATTATTTGGGTGTGTCTCCTTTCACGTGTAGCCCCTGTTCACCTAGCAGTGAGTAGGTACGGGATGTAAGTCGAGGAGTTGTGACCTCGTTGTCCCGGTGTGTTGTGTGTGAGTGGTCTCGGTCCAACCCGAAGATTGGTCAGTATGAGCTCTGAGCTCTTTCCATAGGGGGACGGCCGGCTGTCTCGAGAGAGACCAGCAGCAGACTGTACAGTGAATACACACACACACCCCCACCCCCAAAAGTCAGAGCCAAGTGATCACCAAATAAATTTTTCACATAGGTTGTTATGTTCAGTTAGCACGATTTCAGCTAGCACGACCGCATTCATCCACCTAATTCTCATGCTAAATGGGGCTCTACTGTGCTCGTGTGTTCTTACAATAGACTGATTATTATTATTGTATTAATACTAGCATGTCAACTAATACCATTTTCCCCTTCTTTCCTATTTCTCAGGCTTCAGAAGATCATGGATCTGAGTATACAGGTGCATGGAGAGCTCAACAGTCTTTATGACATGGTGTTTGCCTTTGTTGAGTGTGGCAAAGTGCATCAGGCACGGAAGCTGGTTGAGGTAAGTAGCTTAGTATTTGGAGGAACAGAACTAGTACAAACAATGAAAAGGGGTGAATTTACCAGTATCTTTATGTAGGCGGTGGTCTAGTGGCTAGCGTGGGGGGCATACCAGCTCAGAGTCCTAAGTTCAAGCCCCATGACAAGCTGGCCCCTTTTATATGGAATAACCACAGAGTGGCCAAAGATCACCCACATGCTGCCATAACACTATCCTCAACAGGATTTGCAAAGTTCTGTGTATTGAGGAGCTTCCGCGGCAGCATGAGCCTCTCTCAACAAAGAAAACTAAGAAAAACGAGGCTTCACTATAAAAAATCTAAAAAAACCTTAGCTTTTAATAGGCAGAGGCCGACCATCTAAAGAGCCTCCATCAAGCCTACTGTGTCACAGGTGCAAGACAGGGAAAATAAAATCTATCAGTCTGTCTGTTTTAGTACTTTTTTTTTTTTTCTTTTATGCTTCCTCATGAGGATGGCCATGACTGAAGAGTGTGTATGTTCTTACTGCAGCATTACCATATAGAAACATAGTAGCCTGGAATAAACTTGATGCAGAAATGATTAATGCAAGAAATATTCATGGGTCTAAGGCTACAATGACATAGAGAAGCGGCGTGCACTGCCATCCCTAAAGGCGGGATAAATACCCGCGAAATCACTGGCATGTTTTTCAAAACCCAAGACATGCAGACAGATGGACACCGCTTTCCTTCTCAGCAACATACACACACACAGACAAACACATTTGTAACATAATTAATGAAGCTTGAACTGTACATCCACACTACAATTAATAAATTCTGCAAAGAACGAGATACTAGAATCAATTAGATTAGTTAAAGTGGATTGCCACTGTACTTTATTTTGTTCTTTTATGTAATTAGAAAAAATTTCCCACTTCACCAACACTGAGTTATTTGGTTGTTCATTACATGGAATATATTTTGATTAGATGATATTAGTTACTTAACACAGTATAAGATGACATATTTTACTCTCGTCCAACAGACACCAGGGCTGCGTGCATTCAATAACAAGCTAGAGCAGAAATGCAAGTGGCTCCGGGATATGGGAAAGGTGGAAGAGCTGGCCAGTCTTGTTTCTGTAACCAAAGACATCTTTGACATTGACCAGAACATGATGTACTCCAACCTCCTGATGGCCTATGGTGAGATATGTTTAACTTACATTTATATGTAAAATATGCACCAAAAGTTACCATGCCTTAGGTTCAGAGCAGTAACTTTTCACATTATTTGTAACTCTCCATGCATAAACTAACAATTAAGACTAGAGCGACTGTTATATGTTCGGCAGTGAGAAACATCCTTTTTCCCAGACAAGACACTGCCAGCCTTTTTATTCCATCAGTCACCAAGAAGGGTATATGTATGAAGCTGATTGTCCATCTATTACTTTCTGGTATCATATTGTACTTCTGATTTTGAGTATTACAGTCGGCCCCCCAAGGGTGCGCACTTCAAGGATGCGAAATTCCAAGGGTGTGGACAGTACCAGTTTGGCACTGATGTTCAACGAGTACAAACAAATTCAAAGCGTGCGCAAAATCACTAGGTGGCAGCAGCAGGATGAGGCAACACACACCCCGCCATTCTCCACCAGTCCTTGACGCGTTGTCAGCTAGCAGTCTCTCTCTCTCTCTCTCTCTCTCTCTCTCTCTCTCTCTCTCTCTCTCTCTCTCTCTCTCTCTCTCTCTCTCTCTCTCTCTCTCTCTCTCTCTCTCCACCATTCGTCTTTCTCTCCCTCCACCATTCGTCTTTCTCTCCCTCCTTCCATCTCCTTTAAAGAACTCAACATCCTAAAGCTTCATATGGGGAATTATTATTCTTCCTCCTCCTCCTCTTCTTCTTCTTGTGACCTGTTATGCTTTGTATCGCTTCGTAAGTCCCATCTTCCTTGGTGTTACGGTTCCTCTATCCTTCTATAGACGTGAATAGGAAGAAAGTGCAACACAAAGGGAGATTTTTACCGATGTTACTAGTCCTTTCTTTTCAATTACGCTGATTTTCTTTGCATTCTTCTCACGTCTGTATAAGACGGGAAATACGCAAAGAAATTCAGCTTTTGTCGGGCGGCCATGTTGTGATGACGTCATCTCTCTCTCAGATTTGGGATTCCTCTTCCTCCTCCTCCATCTTAGATACTGTACTGGCTTCCGCCAGTACAGTATCTATCTATTATCAATCATATTTAATCACATGTGTATATGTACTGTATATTCTTTCATTATATCATGTATTTCGGGGGTTATTGGGCGAAAAAAGGGTACCCAAGTCTTAAGAGTCCCGGACTACATTAGTGAATTTCCCATAGGTTATTAACTTCCAAGCGTGCATTTTTCCAAGGGTGCTCAAGGGTTCGGACTACATTAAGCGCACCCTTGGGGGGCCGACTGTATACTCCACTCTATATAGTTGGAAAGTACACTAATATGAAAACTGTTCAGGCTATCATAGATCTACATGAAACAGGTCTTAGTAACAAATGTTAAGTTCACAAAGGTATCAGCCTTAAGTGAGGTGCTTCTCCATTGTCTAGTTGTGTGTTGTATTTTTGTGCCCAGACACTTGGTCCTCGAGTCCTCGGTAGTTTATTGGTGAGGAGACTCTCAATAAACTTGTCACTCGACCAGCAGGACACTTTCAAGTCATTTGTGCCAGTATGGAGGTGTAGCAAATTATTGCAGAGCGTAGTGTGTGGGCAAAAATGGTGAACGGCAACGAGGCTACCTATTTCGTAGATATTCCAGTCCATTACAGTAACAGTGCAAGATGATTAGCCACTTATGTTGGGTGGAGATCAAAGCTATGCCAGCTGGAAGATAGAACTGGCACCATGGTAGCTGGTGACAAGTACAGAAAAGAAGAGACAAGTGATACAAGTTGTGTTGTCATTCCCAGGAGGTAGTGAGGTGAGAGACAGTATTTTTAGTGAAGTAGAAATTGCAGAATTGAATACTGATTCTTCTGCAGTACTTGGATAAAAGTTACAAGAAGTATGAACTTTCGATAGCTTATGCCTCATGGTCTGATTTGATACTTTTCGGAAGAGTGACAACACTAACATTGAGTCATATGTACAGAAGAGTACAAAGGAAGAACAGACAGCAACAGTTCTACTGGATGTAACGAGGCTGTCCATGTGGCTACACTATTGCTATAATATCTACTTGATAGAGATAAAAAGACAGTAAAGTGGAAGGCTTCTCTCCACCCATCCGTCCCTCGAGCCGAATTCGCAATTTAGGGATAATTTTAGTAAATTTTTCTGTGATTTCTCCAGTTTATCAATATCTTTTTTATAATATGTTGACCAGAACTGAATACAATATTCTAGTCACCTTGGATAGAGTAGAGCTTGCTAGATATTTAAATACAGTACTGTATGATGTAATCCCAGAACACGTAAAATAGGTGGCAAAGTATAGCAGTGAGATACAGAGCAAGGACTGGTACCAGTGTGTTGGCTGACACTTATGCGACTGATTCTGCCAATTCTGCCTTGGACTTGTAGTTAGAAGTGGTTTGGGAGTCACCCACTGTAGACTGTCAGTGTAGCCTTTGTAACTGCGTTCTCCGAGTGTAAACAAAGAGATGCACTTATAACTCAGCAACATGCCAAGATACATAATTTATAGCCAACTGTCTTTGCCTTGCCAAGATATATCCAATTTTGAGTTATACAATGCTGAGTTATGAGGATTTTACTGTAATTTTGCATGTGTCATCTGAATCTGTGATCTTGAAACTGTCTTTTGGAGGAATTGATGTTCTGATATTGTGCACTTGTGAAACTTTGCCCGGGATAGAAGAATCAAATGTGATTTGAAGAAGTCATTCTTTTAAGCTGCTGAAGAACTAAATTGGCACTAAACTTGAATACCCTCTGTATTGCATATGAAGTATTTCATAATAATAAAATGTGATGAGATGAAATGTGAGGAAGATAACTAAGAAAATTATAGAGCTTGAGGATCATAATTTGAAGTCATATATTTGGACAAAATTTTAACCAAAACATTAAAACTGGAAAATTTTATTGAAGGAATAATAAGAAAAAAAAAGTTGTATGTTTAAGAACTAATCATATCCTTGAAAAGTAATGATGTGATCAAGTAGCAATCTTCAAAGAAAGATAAAGAAACAGAATTTGTGTAAGATTAATGAGTCGATCAGAGCAAAAAGGATAGGTTGTGATGTAACGCCTTTTTGTTACGTCTTGTAAATTATGTTCTTGTGGTGTTGTTACTGTTATGTTACCTGGTATTACAAATCAAAGATTAAATTAAAGACAGTCTGGTTTATTTAATAACAAAAACACTTTAGGTATGGAACCGATGGTAAGTGGTAGCATGCCTAATTAACAGGTTTTAAATGAACATTTAGTCTTTAGGAATGGCAGTAGTTTTGTCGTAACGTAACGACCAATCAGGGCCGGGTAGAATATACTCCACTCTCGAGAACTAATTACACTTGGCTAAGTTGCACATGTCCTTCCACTTATTCTTGCTTTACTACCTTAGTGAGCACTGATGGCTGCACTTGATGTTCCTAACACATCCTCTTCATTACACAAAATATAATCTTAGTGAGCACTGATGGCTGCACTTGATGTCCCTAACACATCCTATTCACTACACAAAACATATATATATATATGGGGAGGGTGTGTTTATGTGCCACGTGGTGGTGGTGGTGGTCTGGCTTAATGTAGCCACACAAATCTGTTGGAGTGACGTCTGGTGAGCTAGTGGATTCTAAATTTATGTATTATCACAATTTATATGTTTTCCTATATCACAACTAATGTTGTAAGACTTTGCTAGGCTCTTCTTAGAGGACGAAGCTACTAACCTGTTGGAGTGACGTCCGGTGAATTAATGTGTCTCCTGGTCCCTACAGCTTGCCTCGCTGCCTAGGTCTCAGGAAATGAGGGTTGCCTCCTAACCTATATTCTCCTGCTATTTACCGTAATATTCTTACTTAAGACTGCCCTGATTCTTTACTTCTTTTAATTGGACTTAATAGTTTACGGGAAAAAGGGAGGGAAAAGTTCTTATAGTCCTCTTATTCCATGACCTAAATTAATTTCTAATCCCTATGTTGCCAACTCCTAGTGGTGAGTCAGGGGGGGGGTGAATGCTCGCGTGGGGGGGAGGGTAGTGGAAATTTCCTAACTTTGCTACTCAACGATCGTTTGCCCGATATTTATACGAAAGTGAATTACGGCATTACAGTGATATCAGGATAGAAGATTTATACTTTATCTAGGCAAATGCAACTATGTATATGAATACATGCACCAACTCAATGCTTTCCTTTATTCCTTTTCACAGTACAAAAGAATGACCCTGACAAAGCTATTGGAGTTTGGACCACCATGCAAGAAGATGACCATCAGCCCTCAGACAATTTCCTTATTCAACTTGGTCAGTTTCTACAGGCCTGTGGTCGAGAGGTACCTTTTGCCATACCCCAAAAAGAAACTACGCCCCAGCACCTCATTGATGTACCAGAGGCTACACCTCCTGCACAGTATCAACGTGCTGTAAAAGAGGCAACACCTATTGTACAGTATCGACAGGCTCTCAGAAAGAAAGACTGGACCTCTGCTCTGGATCTCAAAAAACAGTGAGTCAGGGATGATATTGTTCTAGTGTGGATGCTGCTTATGAAAAATAATGAAAAGTAATTGTGTCCAGTCTCCAAAAACCAAATAACAGAATTTTTCAAGTAACGGACAAGTAGATTTCTTATTTGATTAATTAGATTGAAGTTTGAATATATATATATATATATATATATATATATATATATATATATATATATATATATATATATATTATATATATATAATATATATATATATATATATATATATATATATATATATATATATACAATGGGTCCTCATAACTAGTAATATTACATTAAGAGACTGAAAAAGCATCACTAGTTATGAAACTGCTAGTTTTGGGCCAACTTCATGTAGCAAGAAATAATAACAGACTCAAACATTACAGAAGTAGGCTTTTTATTTTTCTCTCAATTTTGAACCTCTTACCTACATGTATATACAGTTATCACAATTGATAGGAAAAGGCAACAAAATATCACCATTTGATTATTTGAATGAAGTTTACAGAGTTAAGAAGTTGAGTGTTGTGAAAGTAACAGCTTACTGAGACCTCACACCACTGCCAATATCATCACCATCTTCCTTTGCAGCTAGAGACCATTAGCTTCCATCTGCAACTCAATCCTTTCAATATCACCATTAAATGCCTTTAATTAAGTTTAGTACATAAAGAAGTTTGGAGTTGTGAGTGTATCTGTTTACAGAAAGCCCACACTACCGTCCGCACTGCTGCAACTAATATCATTGCTCTCATCTTCTTCGTTGGCTGTGATTGCTTGCCACACATCTTTACATTCCACCTTTTTCTTCCTTAAGTTGTGAATGATGAGTGATTGTTGACTGGCTTGTATCTTTAACAACACTTTGCAATGTTGAACAAGGCTCAGGGTTGTGGACAATGGGCAAGGCAGATTAAAGAAAAAAGAATAAAAATATCTAGGTCATGATCACTCGTGGGTACACCACAGTATGCAAGATAGGAATGGCTCAAAATATACTGTTAGTTCAATATGGTGGCTTCTCGCTAGATATAAATCGACAAGCGCAAAGTGTCCTTTCCTGGTTATCTAGTCACCAAATCACTAGTTCTGTGGGTTTGGCCATTCATTATGAAACTTGTGATTGTTTATGTCCTAGGGTTAGACTTGAAATCATTAGTCATAGGGCCCCACTTTAGTCTTTTATCCTCCTGTTCTTCCCATTCAGTCGTCTTCCACTTATTTAGCTATTCTTTTACATTCCACATGTTCTAATTTCTTTGTATTACTTGTCTGCTTAGATACATTTATTTACAGTAATTTTTTGTGTGTATCTCCTCTTTTCTTTCACTGCTCTCATAGCCTTTTCTGCCCACCATGCATTCTCTTTCATCAATAATACATTTCTGAAGGTCTCTAGAACCTCCTCAACATTTGCTTTTCTAGTCACATTCTCCCCTTCAAGACTCAACGTTTTTGTCACTTTTTGCTTATTTCCTCTCATTCCTTCATTCTTGAACCTTTTAATCGTAAATCCTCCTTTCTTTTCCTTAACTCCCACCTGTCATTCAGTTTCATTTGCACCACATAGTCTTCCAATCCTTCAAACATACCTCACAACTTTTACATGCATCACACTTTCCTTAAATTTTTTATCCACAGTTACATAGTCAGTTAATCCCTATTGTTCTTCCTGTATGCCTCCTCTCCATTTATACTACTGGTGGATCATCTTGTGCCGAAAAAAGATGTTGGCTGGAAACAGCTCGTGCTTATAACAGTTGTCCACCAGCCATCCTCCATTCTCACTTCATCCTGGTACTCACCATTTACCCACCACTTCATCCACGCTCTCATCCCCCACTTTTGCATTCATGTTGCCCATTGCAATTCCCTTCCTTTCCTTCTCAAAACTCTTAAATTATTAATTTAAGTCATTCCAAGATTTCATATTTCTGTCTTTCTCTTTTACTGTTTTCATATTCACTGGTGCAAACACACACACACACACACACACAACCATACCTGACTATTCCAATCTTACACTTTAACCAAACTATTTTTGTGCCCTTCCACCCATACATGTCTACACACTGTCAGATATCAGATTATGCAACCTTCTTTACTATTTCATCTATAACTTTCATCCAATCCTGTCCACATTGCCCCACCAATCATATCTATACATCTTCACTTCTTTTTCTACTTTCAGATGCATCCTATGGGTTTCATTCAGACCAAAAACATCCACTTTCCCTTTCAGATAACATTAAGCTACTATTCTTCTTTTCCTTTCATCTATCAACCCATTTGCATTGAAGCACACAATCCTAATTGCAATCACCTATCTCGTACTCTCCTCAACTGCAGTTAAACTGTTTTGAAATCCCACTGCCTGGGATTGCCAGTAACAGGTAGCTAAAGTATAGAGCATTGCTTCCCTTGGAATCAAACCCGAGTATTGTCAAAAGTAAAACAATAAGTCAAACTGGTGATGTTTTGCAGTGTATCCCCCAAAAAAAATTTAATTCTACTCCTTTAGAATATAATAAAGGTACCACGTGAAGGTGAGGATGCACTGGTTTACCTCCTTTGTAAATGGTAGATGTGCTTGCTTTTATGTTTTATTTTTCCCAACATTACTGTCTTTTTTACACAGTAGCAATCTACACATCTTGAATTAATCTAATTGGTTATGATAATAGTACCACTCCAAACACATTTTCTTATATACTGTCATATGCAATAATTTATCATTACTTTCTGTTTTGATGGATTTGTTACTATGTACTTGTATTTTGATTCTTTTATTTTTCTGTACATATACTGTACATTATGTATATATGTTTCAGGATAGAAGAGTCTGGAGGTCATCTGCCTACTGCTGCATCATCTGAGCTGGTAGAGGGACTGATCACAGTAGACCAGCTCGATGAGGCAACAAACATTGTTTTATCCATGGTGGCAAAAAACGCTCACCCAACACCACGTATATTCAAGTTTCTTTTGTTGAAACTGGCTGGTGCAGGCAAAGTAGACTCCATTCAAGCTCTGCAGAGATACATCACTGACCACAGTCTCAAACGTCGGCTTAATTATGACAACTTGTTAAGTACAGCCTATGCTAATGCTGGTCGGACACAAGAGGTGCTGGATGTTCTGGCCAAGACTATCAGGGACACCCCAGACACAAATCTCCAGGAGCTGGAACAAAACTTCCCCCGAGGTGGATTCATGGGCATTCTGGAGAAGCATCCAGACTACCAACCACAAGGTGTGTATGTGTAAAGAAGTAACTATTAATCTGTATCATTGTTATTAATATTATTGTTTTTATTATTATTATTAATATTATTATTATTTAAAAAATTTTTGTTATTATTATTATTACTACTATTATTATATTTTAATTTTATTATTTTTCTATTTCCCAAATTCATTAATCTATTAACTCCCTTGTATATTTTCAGTCCATGACTGCCATTTTGATAAACCGTTTATTATTATTATTATTATTATTATTATTATTATTATTATTATTATTATTATTATTATTATTATTATTATTATTATTATAAAATTACGTGGAACCGAGTAATAATCCATAAATGAGTCATTGTGATGAGTGCAATGAAAGCATGATACTCCTCTTTACCTTTAAACAATAGTTATGGTTTTAATGAAATGTTCTAGAAACTAAAAAAAAGTGTCTAATTTTTTTTGTGAAGCATCTGAACTCACTGAATACAGTAGTAATATTTAAATTTTGATATATGTTGTAATATTCATGCTATATTGTATCAGATATAGCTATTTTGTGACCTGCCAGCATGGAATGGCACTATGGGTAGGTGAGGTGAGGTGGTCCCACTCACAGCTAGCAATATACTCTTCATAACGGCTGTCATTAGAATCATTATCACTTTCATATACAGTCAGATTCATGAAAAACTGAAGCAGCTCTAGCATTTTCACTTTCTTTAATGTTCTTTCCTCTCAACTTGGCACTGTTTTCCTGTATTTTATCGGGAAGTGGTTGGTGTGGGTTCCATGGTTGCTCATTGATGACTAATGGTCTTATCTGAAATCCATGAGGATCAAAGGGACTGTTTTACAGGATGACAAGTGACATTTCACATGAAGTTTTGCTGATCATTCAAAATTATTGCCACATGAAAGGCTGAATTTTAAAATGATGGCTATCTGAGCAGACCATGGAAGGTTTGACTACATATATGATGGCTGTTTGAGGATTAAATTTTGTTTCCGTACGAGTATAATGATGAATTTTTGTTAACTTTCCATCCCCTCAGCTCTGGAAGTAGCTGAGCAGTATGCAGCACGTGGATTACTGAGTCCAGCTAACTGTGTATGGATGCATCTTTTCTCTGTGGGCCAACATGATCAGGCTAACCAGGTAGGTCAGTCAGGTCTCATTTGGTATTTGTTTATTAATGCATTACATAATGCATCTAGAATGAGTAGATTAAAAACAAGTTTTTTGGTACATTTTCCATCAGGTACAATTTGACTTTCTTCCAAGTACAGGCAAACAGCGATTTACTAACATTCAATTTATGAATTTTTAAAGTTACTTTTTTCTTTGTTAGAAGTCACAAATTCAGAATTTGCATTAATTAATAAAAATGTAATGTTTTTCCTCTTCAATATTGAAAAATATAAATTTGGATGAACTATACACTTTGGGACACACTGGGAAAATTTTTTAGGAACTTTTTATGATACAATGCTGTTAATATTAACTTTATTTCGTTGTGTAGGCCTGTTTGAAACGTTTACAAATGGAGGGAAGTGTGATGTAATGGAGTGGGTGAAAAGAAACACTTTGAGGTTGTTTGATCATATGAAGAGAAAAAAGAGTGAAGCATTTGTAAAGAAGGTATATGTGAATGAAACTGAGGGTCCTCGTAGGAGAGGAAGGCCAGTTGTAAGATGGAAGGAATACATAAATAAAGAGTTGTTCATAGATGTGGAGGGATTAAGCAAGCAAGGAGGGAGTGTATGGATAGGGAGAGGTGGAAGCTATTCAGCTGAGGCCATCTCCTGGAGCAAATGAGGCATTAGAGACTATAAGTAAATAGAATGTTCTGTCTAAACGTCTCCGGCAGATTTTTACTTATATATTTATCAATTACCCAGTAGTAATTGTTAGTCTGGTACATTCTCATTGTCCTTCCTCCAACTTTTTTCAAATTAATAATTTCTTATATATGTAAACAAATGTGGAATTTCATCAGTAGTTAAATGATGCTTTCAGAATTTTTTTATCTAAATGATTTATATATGTGTGTATGATGCTGATGATAGTGGTGATGTGAGTTTTAGTTGGTCCTTACTTCTATCAAAAGTCATTTGTGCCTCTCTTCTGATTAGAGTATTAATTTCTTGCCTCTTTATATCTATCATATGCTTGCTTAGTATTATATCTTCTATGTCTGTTCCATAGCAAGCCTCTCTTTTCTTTAGCTTTTATACATTGATTATTAAAGCTTTCATTTCACTTCACTTTCCCTTTCCGGTGGGAATATGCTATTTTATAGATTTCACAAAATTTTATTCTCTAGGAGGATTATAAGAAATGATGTCCTCCATATCATCATTTTGCCTTGTGAATACCAAATATAATAAGAATAGCTCATCTATTCCTATTTTTCTTGTACTGGATGTTACATGTTGATGTAGGAAAAAAGTCTTGGGTTATTTCTTAAAGTTATCATCAGTACATACTCTTTGTTTCTATAGTTTCCCAGTTTACATTATTATTAACATTTTTTCTAATTTTTCTGTGATGTTTATGTCTCTAGTTCAGTTGACTCAGCTTTTTGTTTTTCTTTAATTTCATCCTTCTCTTTGAGGGTTTGATATTATTTCTTCCTTTAGTGAAGTTTAGTCCTTTGTCATTTAATTTAACTTGGTTGTGTTTATCCACCTCACAGCTCATCTCTTTCATCCTATTTCTTAAATCATACACCTGTGATGACCGCTTACTGATTTCAACATCTTTCTTGTTTACATCTTTGTTCACTTTTTCATTCTCTTTCTTAAGTTCTTAATTTCTCTCCATTTCACATTTAAATCTTTTTTAATCTGAGAAAATTAATTTTCTAAATTCCTTACTCTATTTTCTAGCATATTAAACATCTCTTCGTCAACTAAATCGCTGAAAAATTCTTCTTTCTTACTCCCATTTCCTCTCCTTAAGAATACCATTTTCCCATAAACTTTCACTCACCAAGAATATTTGATGGGTAAGCTGATTCCACAGGCAGGTGTTGTGTTGTAACTGTTTATGTTGCCACTAATTTGTTTTTTATTTCTACATAGAACTCATTTCTACTTGAGTCTGCTGCTCATTATTCACTCTCTTTGCAATAAGGACATGAGCTTGACCAATCCTATAATAATGCACTTAGATAATAGGTCACGAAGATCATAGAATCTGTTGTTCCAACGGAACTCTCTGTCTCACGTCTGCTATCCACCGTGTCTCGTGTGTGTTACTGTTTGAGTACTCCTTAATACTAGGGGCTCCCTTGGGAGAGTACATCATTCTTTGGTAAAGGAGGCTAGGTATTACAAGATATTTTTTATTTTTTTTTATTTGTACATACATTTACATTTTTATTTCTTATTTGTAAAAGTTACACCTGTTTCAGGCAATAATAACTAGCTGTCATACTTGCTCAAAACCAAAATCAGTTATATATCAGTATAATTCAAAAAGTTTCTTTGCCATGTAAACTTGTTACTGTCTCACTTTCGTGTATGTATCTTTCACAGATTTACCAGAAACATCTGAAGAACTCATCAATGCTCATGTTTCGGAGCATTCTGAGCCACGCAGAGAAGATTGGTGATACTTCCTTGCTTCCATCCCTCATCCAGGTCCTTGAGGGCCACCCAGGCATAACAAACAACACTAAGGGCCTTGTCTACAACTCCTGGATAGGCATTCTATGTAAGTATAATCACTTGATTTTTCTAAGAATATTTACCAAAAATTGTTACAGATGTGATAAGTGCATACAGTAGAACATAATTTCATTTAAAGAAAAGTGTGTATGAGGTAGGAACACACAATACAGTAGTAAGTCACTCTGGAGGAACCGAACTTGCCATGGTCCGAAAATATAGTATCTTTTGTGGGATTTGTGGGACAGTTAGACTGTAGCTTTATTTCTACAACTCTAATAAACTTTGGCTTTATTGATATGATCATTTATTGATATAATCTATAGAATTTAAAGTAAAAGCTTAGTGCTCCTTGCTCTAGCATTTAATATACAAGGCACTGGATACATGGAGGTGGAAAACAAACGTCAGCGCTGGTATTTACAATGTAATTATATTAATGGAAGCAATGTTGCATCTTTATCTATTTTCTACCTCTATTTTCATGCTGACTGCTCTTCTAAACTTGCTAACTGCATGCCTTCCCCCTTTCTGCGGCCTCACTGCACAAGACTTTCTTCTTCTTCTCATCCTTATTCTGTCCATCTTTCTAATGCAAGAGTTAACCAGTATCTTCACTCTTTCATCCCTTACACTGGTAAACTCTGGAACTCTCTTCCTTTGTCTGTTTTTCCACCTGCCTATCACTTAAATATTAGGCATCAAGTAGTCAGAGTGTGGTGGAGAAGGAAGAACAAGGCCAGAATCATCCAATGTGGTGTTGTCAGCAAAAGTTTGAGCGAAGAGTTCAACCTTAGAGACAGATGAGATGGCAGGGGTGCCATCTAGGTGAAGTAAGGGAGGGAAAGATGAAGAAGAGAAATTGTTGGAGATATTTTTGGCTAAATGCTAGAATTTTACATAGTCAAAGGAGTTAGGAGAGCAATAAACAGCACAGAAGAATTTAGAGGTAGAGTGACAGTTAAGTCTAAGCCAGATAGTAAAAAATTCAGAAGAGTAAGTTATGTTGTTGTGTACGTAGATGCAACAGCCAGCTTTATATAAAACATGAGAATAGAGAAAGTAGGATGGAACAAAGTAGGGGATGCTGTCAGTAGCCTCAGATAAATGGTGAAGACTTCGAGGTTTAGAGGAAGAGAGGTGGTGTTCACTGATTGAAAATTATATTCAAGACTGCGAATGTTTCAGAAATTGATGTAAAAAAAAGTTAGAGGAGGTATCAAGATATGTGGATTAGCCATCAAGAGAGCGATCCATCCTGGGGACATTTTTGGTCCCCTCCCCAGATAGGGACTCCAAGGCAGTGCGTGATTTTACCTTCTTAATTTACATTTTGAAAAGAGTGTATGTATGTATTGATACAAGGCCACCAATTACCTATGCCTTTCTGCTTATAATTAGGATTCAAGGTGGTTAATTTTCCCTAAAAAACGATGAGCAATGCATCAATTACATTCAGGTATCTATATTTAGTTTTAGGTACAAACTGGCGTGGGTAAAGATATCCTGCCAAAGAATATCGTGGCCGACTCGGGAATTGAACACTGGCCGTCTCGGTTGCCAGCTGAACATGCTTCCACTGCACCATAATCCCTTGGGTGCTAGAATTTTCATTATTTTCTTCAGGGGCATTGAAACCCCTGGCTGCATCCAGGCTTTTTGTGGTCAATATTAGACAGTATGGAGACACTCACCAACTCACTTTCAAATGATAGTCCAGCCAGCTCAGCTTTTGGAGCTCATGCACCCCATTTACGTAGTGTTCTCTGGATCAATGGTTAAGGAAATACCATGTATATGTTTCTACTTTTACTCTACTTAACACCTCAGGCATTGGGCTAAAGCTAGCCTCAAGCTGCCATCACATTATAAGATTACCACTTACTCTATTTAACTATGTTGGCACAGAGGTGTCTTGTCTTCCTTTATGTGGAACCATCAACTGAGGGTAATTAGCCTGGTCACAGCCACAAACAGAAATGGAATTAAATGGGTAAGGTGGGTGTGTGTGTCTCGTCAACTCCTAACCCGTGCAACAAGATCCTTCATGACTCAGGAGAAAAACTCTTGTTGGCTGTTTACCTGAGTTTCTGCCGTTACACCCCAACTTACATCTTACGATCCCTTTTTCTTGAACACTTTTCTAATCCTGCCAATTGCACTCCTGTTTTTACTGATGGCTCTAAATCCCACTAAAGCTCTGGTTTTTCTGTTCTTTGACAAACCCTCATCCTCTATTTAATCTAACCATTTCACTATAACTAATTGTTCTTTCCATCTCTTCCCATATCATTCCATCTGTGCTGCTTCTATTCTTATCCACCATAAAACACCATATGCTTACCTAAGCATTGAAACTACCATTCCTTGTACTATGGTACACATCTTTCTTTAACATTGGATTACCATTGGTTTTTTTTTCCCACCTTCCCATTGTCCATTGTCTCTTGATAAGCTTTTCACATCGTACAGACTATGCCAAACATCATCGTTTTTAACTTTTTTTTTCTTTGGAACTATGATGACGATGCCCCTTATATTACCTGAAACTGATGAAATTTGATGTGAATATTGCTACATGGTGCTGCTATTGTGTTGCCTTGGTATGAAAATGTGAATGCCTTGTAGATAGAATAAATTTAATTGACCATCCAGAACGCATCCTTTCAAATGATTATTCACATAGTGTGTTCGCATTCCATGCATCAGCTATATGGAACATATGCATCCCTTGCATATAATTAGGATCCATTTTATCTTACTCCAGCACTCTGGAATCCAATCTTTATCATATAGCTTTCCTGTGAAAGACCTTTCCACATACCTCCAGTTTCTTTGTTTCCAATTACCCCTTATTTATTCTTTCAGGTAATGGAGGTAAATTTGAGGAGGGTCAGGAGGTGTTAGACTCTGCCTTACAGACACTCCACATAACAGAATTAAACGCTACAATTCTTGGCCGCCTGAAGGAGGGTGTGGAGCATGCTGGCAAGAAGTTCCCCCACACCATTCACTCAAAGGTATAACATTACAATAATCCCTCAGGTTATTGGACTAATTTAAATTACCCTCTTTCACTAGATTGAATATGAATTATTGTTCAGTACTATCATTCTGAAATTTGTTCCTGTCATGAAGATGAAGGTTGTTTGTTGTTGTCCTGTAGAGGATGACAGATGCTGGTGTGTTGGCATAAAGTTGTTCTTCACACATGATGTTGGGTTTGAATTTCTTATATATTGTTAGACTTTCTTTATTTTTTACATTTTTCTTCCATTCTCTTGTGTCCCAGTCACGTATTCTTTCCTTTATTTCCTTACTAGATAGACACACACACACACACACACACACACACACACACACACACACACACACACACACACACACACACACACACAGGATTTGACAATTATATATTAGATGTTATAAGTTTGAAGAGTGTGGTAGAGCCAGTACATCCTTGTCTTATTCCACTTGTAACTTTTGTATCTACCTTCATATCCTTTGTTATATCCATCTGGGTTTTGTCATCCTTGTAGATTTGAACTGTGGCATTGATCAGAATAATGTTTCATTAGCGCTTCTACAATTTTTTATCTTTTTATTGATTCAAATGCCTTGCTAAAGTCAGTTGATGTTACAACATGTGGCTTCTGAAGCATGTAGGCGGCTTCTATGCAGTATTAGAGTATGAACAAGTTATCTTCAATTTTTGCCCATTTAGTGAATCCAGCCTGTTTCATGTATTCCACCATTTCTTCTAAGATGTTCTTCTTCTTCTTCTTCTTCTTCTTCTTCTTTTTTTCTTTTTCTTTCTTTCTTTCTTTCTTTCTTTCTTTTCTCTCTCTCTCTCTCTCTCTCTCTCTCTCTCTCTCTCTCTCTCTCTCTCTCTCTCTCTCTCTCTCTCTCTCTCTCTCTCTCTCTCTCTCTCTCTCTCTCTCTCTCTCTCTCTCTCTCGTTGCCATAAATATCTTGTAGATATAGTTTGTCAGTGCTATAGGTCTTGCATTTTTTGGTATAATTTTGGTATGAGATGTTCTCCATTCCTGTGGTGTTTCCTGTTATGAGGACTTTGTTTTGACATCTTACAGTTGTTATACATCCAAGTTGGGCCGTAAGTGTTTTGTAAAATTTGGGCTTACGGTTGTCTGGTCCAGCAGATTTCTTATTCTTAAGGGTGTTTTGCACTGTGATTAGTTCTTGTTTTGTTATTACTGCTTTTGACATCGGTAGCATCTCTTTCATAACATCAAAAGCCATATCCATGTGCTCTTGTAATTGATTTGGTATTTCATAATCCAGGTCTCGCCTCATGGTGTGCCCTCTTGCATTATAATTATTGGAGTACATTTGTTCGTTATCTTCCCTCCACACATCCGTTATGTGATGCTCTTGCTTCTGGTAAACGGTTTCCCAGAAAACTTCTATTTCTTTTATTGCCTTTACCTTTGGTAATTTCTGTCCATTTTCATCATAGATTACTATCTCATCTTTCTTTATGATATCTTTCCTTGTTGGTTTCTAATGCCACATTTTTGTCCTATCAGTATTTTTCTTGATTTCAGCAGTCAGTTTCTTTTCATGTCTTTAGATTTCTAATTTTATTAGCTGTTGAACTTTCCTTTTTTGTGTTAGGTATATTTTTTCTAGCCTCTTTCTGTCTTCTTTTGTTCTTGCATTTCTTCTTTCTTTATTATGCTGCTTTCTTATTTGTATTTCATGTATAATCTCCTCAGTTATCCATGGTGCCTCTCTTTCTTTAAACTTGCCTGTTCTCCTCCTGTATGTTCTTCGCAGTACATCACTTGCCTCTTTCATTATCATATTATTTAGTGTGCTTACATGGTCAATATATATGCCCTGTAGTTTAATGTCCAATTGTTGAGCATATATCTCTAAGTTTTCCTTTTCTGTACTGTAGGTTCCCAGGTTTTCTTGGTGAACTGATTTATTTTCTTTTATGATTTTTAGCTTTACTTCAAGAAGGTTATGATCTGAGATGTCAATTATTTCTTGGTTTTCATGTTTGTATATATAAATCATAAAATTTGTTGTTGCAGATGGTATAGTCTGTAACACTTTTTTGGTTGTTCCAGTTCCATGTGTACAATCCTTCACAGTTCATGGCATCATTCAGCAATATAAGGTTTTCATTGATTGCTTGTGTTCCCAAGAACCCAACGTGGCTGTTCTTTAGATGTCCCAAAGATTTTATCGAGCTCATCTTTTACTGACCTTTGTTTTTCCTTGTCAGAAAAGGAGAAGTATACTATTACAAGTTCATTATGCTGGTTTCCAATAGCATGATGTATCTGTTTTTTTTGGTTTTTTTTCTACATCTATGTATCACTAATGGTCAACCTCCTTTTTGATCTTTCCTATCTCGCATGTTATCATATTTCTTTATAGGATCACTCACTCGCACTTTGTCCATAATCAACTGAGTTTCTGTTAAGCAAACTATGTCTAACCTTTTCACAAATAGTTTTTTCTATTTCTTACATCTTTGGTGTGGTAAGTCCTTGAACATTTATTAACATTATTATTTGTTTTGTCTGAAATTTTTCTCTGTATTTTTTTCTATTAAAATTTTTCAGATGTTGTTTGTTTGGTTATGACCGTTAGCTTCCCCATGGGGCACTCTTTATCAATTTATTTATCTTTATCATCCATCCTCCATCTCCAACATCTCCCTTATGTTTCAGCTCTTCTCTCAATTTCTGGGTTTCTTCCCTTTCCTTTCTGGTCTATTCCTAGTGTTTTGTACCTGATGCTAGTTTCTTCTTTAAGCTTTTTTGCACTTCCTATCACAATTCACTTTTGTCTTTCATCACTTAGTTCCACTAACAGAGGGCGTCTCTTCCCGAGTCAGATCACTTTCATTACTTCCCAGTTCTCTACTTGTAGCTTCTTTCTTAAAATGTTATTTTAATTTCTCTACTCTTTCTCTGGATTCATCCTTTCCTGACTCAGGTACATTGTAAATCACTAGATTATTTTTCCTCTTCTCTTTGTCTGCCCTCTTCCATGTTTTCCTTTTGCTTCATCATTACCTTATTAGTTATATCTTCAATCACATTTTTCTGTGGTTCATACATTTCTAACTTATCATTCTCCAACTTCTTTATCCTGCCTTCTAGTTCCTTCATTTTCTGAATACTCATCATTATCCACTTCTTTCCACTTTCTCAGATTCTGTTGGCCTTTCATAATGTGGCCAAATAGTTTTAGGCCTCAGTTAGCTTTCATTAAATTGTGATAGGCAAAATTTGTCATGTATTTTGAAACATCAATAAAATCTTTCTGTGTTAGATAATTTTTGTTTCATTTTCAGGAAAGCAAACAACAAAGACGGAAAGTTGCTGACAGTGGCAGTAGCAGTAGTGACAGTGATTAAAGGGATGAAGGAGAAGCATTGTTCTACTGCACCTGTACTTGTATAATTTCACGGTTAGATTTAACTTGTTATAATTATAATATGTGAGGTAGACTGCTATTTCTTTTACTGTCATCATCCTCTTACTTTCTGTTGAACAATTTCTCAATGCAAATATGGAACAACCAGTATGTGCTTTTTCGGGACTAGAAATAATAAAGAAACTGATAGTTTATTTACAAGTTTTGTTTCATTAAGAATTAAGTTTTTATTGTAATGCAGTGAGAAAATATTTCATTGGTACTAGTAAGTGATGCAGTCATCCTCATTTGCTTTGTCAAGTGAGAGAGAGAAAAAAAAAAGCAAGGAGCATGTAATAGTACTATTACTACTCACTATTACATACTTCTTGATTTACTCTCTCTCTCTCTCTCTCTCTCTCTCTCTCTCTCTCTCTCTCTCTCTCTCTCTCTCTCTCTCTCTCTCTCTCTCTCTCCATAGGATTCCTTCTTACTTTCTAAGGTAGTAAAA
>JAPQNM010000033.1:5109952-5127452 GCA_029783475.1 Metacarcinus magister
AGACTGTGTTTTGGTAAACTTGATATTATGTTGCATCATCTTTTGTCTTATCAAACTTATGAAGGGAAAACTAGTTAAATCAACTACTTTAAGATATAGAGTTTGATTTTAATCGTAAATGAATATGAATTAAGCGAATATAAGGAAATAATTTTCTTTTCATAGAAAACTGATTTAAGGGATCGGGGAGGACTGTACAAGACTTAAAGATTTCGGGCATTTCAGTACACGCCGAGGGGCGCGTCGCCTCGGCCTATATTAGAATCCACCAGTATATTAGAGTCTGGTATTTCTCCGCGCCCGAATACACCAGGATGTTGAATGGTCTTGTCAGAGAAACACAGCTTGAGCTTTTCTTGATATTATTGATGAGATGCACACTATATAATTATACAAATTGAGCAGGAGGCTGGAACGCTTGGCTGCCGAGAGAGAGTATATTGTGCGTTGATGTGATGGTAGCTCGTGAGTGAGTGCGAGTGTAGCTATTTAAATCAGCCGAAAGACGAGGTGTGAGCCTATGTGAGAAAGCGTAGGACCAACACCGACGAGGCGACCTGATCCTTCCATGGCTCGCTCTGTTGGAGCCGCACCTGGGAAAGGGCTTGGCTGGAATGTGAACTATGACAAAGGAGGCCCTCCTGAGACCGCGGCTCCCCTGAGACCGAGGCCCTCCTGGGATCGCATGACAAAGTGACGGGAAAATGACTCTCTCTCTCAGCTTCTAATATAAAAGAACTACCTAACACTAATATGTTACAAGATATATATGATACAGGCCACAATTGAACGCCAACCCCGTGTAACACCCCGCGAGTCTCCATGCAGCCCCCTACAGCCCCTTTCCATACCAAGTAACTCCCAACAGGAACCATCGACTTACCACACCCACGAGCCTTGTGTCCGCCCCCTTGGCCTCCTCCACGCGAGTCTCCATGCAGTCCCCTACAGCCCCTTCCCATACCAAGTAACTCCCAACAGGATCCATCAACTTACCACACCCACGAGCCTTGTGTCCAACCAATCCAACAAAAGACTTGAGGATCTGAATCTTTGTCCGTCTGCACAGGTACTGACAACGCCATGATACTCGTGGTGAGTGAGTCCATAACACTGTGGGCCAGCAGGTCAATTCAAAGTAAGACTTCTTGACGTAACCCAACATTATGGACTACGCTACCAAAGTATGTGAAGCTTTCCAAGATAACAATGTGCTCGCAACACGCATGAATAGACTGAATTGTTTCATCTCACTCCAACAGTACGCGAAGCACTAGGATACGGTCAGTTGTTGACTTACCAGGCGTGAACCCTGACTGTTCAGATCTAATACTTCAGCAAGTGACTGCGAATTCGCATCAGTAGCAGATGGATGAACACTTGGCCCTTACACTGATCAGCGTTATCTGGATAACGGGACTTACAATGTTTATATGCATTTGAGGTTCTAGCAGCCTCTCGCGTTCTCAACATATTCAAGAGCTAACGTAAACATTCGAGGCGTCACTATAAAAAATCTAAAATCTACGCCAAATAACGGGCCGAGGCAGTCTAAACTAAGCTTACTGGCGCCAACGGTTTATGATATAGAAAAAAAAGAATATATATATATATATTTTTTTCTTCTTCTATATCAGAAACCGTTGGCGCCAGTAGGCTTTTTATGAAGGCGAAGATGGACTGCCTTTTGACCGTTATTTGGCGTTATGTGCGTTATGTGACGCCTTGAACGTTTACGTTCTCTCTTGAATATGTTGAGAACGTGAGAGGTTTATTCCGTTGTGGTCCTGAACACACACACACACACACACACACACACAGTAGCATAGGATTTCCACCTGTCGGGATTGTAAGGTCACAAACCACAAACCCTCGGCTTACTCGGCTTACTCCCGTACCTATTGTACTGCTAGATGAGCAGGGGTTAAAGCGTTTAAGAAGACAAACTCATCTTGTCTTCACCCGACCTGGGATTCGAACCCAGAACATCTTGGTTGTGAGTCGAGCGTGCTAACCACTACACCAGCGGGTCGCTATTTTCATGCTGACTGCTCTTCTGAACTTGCCAACTGCATGCCTCCACCCCTCCCGCGGCCTCGCTGCACAAGACTTTCTAACACTTCTCATCCTTATTCTGTCTATCTTCCTAATCCAAGAGTTAACCAGTATCTTCACTCTTTCGTCCCTTACACTGGTAAACTCTGGAACTCTCTTCCTTTGTCTGTTTTTCCACTTGCCTATGACTTAAATTCTTTCAAAAGAAGAATGTCAAGACACCTCTAATGTTAAACCGGACATCCACCCATTGCTTTTTTTTCGCCCACTGTCCTCTTTACAGGGTCTGGCGACAACCGGAAATTTTCTTATCGTATATTTGTTTACCCTTGGCCAGTGCCATAAAATATATATATATATATATATATATATATATATATATATATATATATATATATATATATATATATATATATATATATAAATATTGTAAGTCCCGTCTGAAGATGTAACATCACTATTGTAGCTCATTAGTGGAAGTATACACAACAGTGGATAGGTGGAACACGTGTGGAGTTTTTTCTGTTTGTTTTATTTAAATTAACACATACACACATATATGAGTAATTGCCTTGGAGATTGTTAAGCCATGAACGGACTTATTTGTCTGAGATTCGGGCTTGAAACAAACACTTGTTAACACACAGAAGTAATGCGTCTTCACTATAGTCTGGCTAGCCTTAGAGTGCGGTTGGGGTGTTCCGGTCGTGGGGAATAACCGTCCTACAGCGGTGCCACGTGTCTTTTAATCCGCATTGTAGAAATGTTTTAATGTAAGTAAAACCATGGCAGACATGATCAGGAAATATGCATATACGTTTATTCATAGTATTATAATGTATGAAGAAACAGTAAACTTATAATGGATAAGATATATATAAACATATAAAGAAACGTGGCATACATATTTTACAGTGTTGCTAATAAAAAGCAGTACCTATTAATGAATTTCTCTTTCGTTCTGGATAATGCATCTTATCACTCAAGAAAACTTCACATATGACATATGATGTTGCCAGATACACGATTCGGGCCTCATAAATTTTTAAAATACGAAATTGATTTGAATTTGCGCGGCAAATCTCTACACGTGGCACCGCTGTAGGACGGTTATTCCCCACGACCGGAACACCCCAGCCGCACTCTAAGGCTAGCCAGACTATACACACACACACACACACACACACACACACACACACACACACACACACACACACACACACACACACACACACACACAAACAAACAGGTACTTCAGACATACCAGCGTCCACCCACGCTCCAAATGACAGGGGGGTTGACGCCAGGAGAATGCCACACATGTGTGTAGTTTTTAAATTATCAGATTTTGTCTAAACACATAGATATAAGTAAAATCATTGATGTACTATTTACATAATAATGAATACTTTAAAGTGAAAAACATGTAATACTGTAGAGATATTAGGTTAATCAAAATCTAGTTACATATGGTATCTTAAGGAAAGCATTAGACCTACCCAGCCATGATGACCCAGGAAGATGCTTCTAAGGCTTTTGCATTATGCCCATATAAACAATTGGCGCCTCAGTCAGTATTTCATCGTTCTTTCTTTAATTACCCTTATTTCTTTTTCACACAAACATAGTGTTGCGGCGACGCATTTAGCATGTAAATAGTGTTGTAGCGGTGTAGTGTAGTTGTGTGGAGGCAGGGAGCGGTGGGTCACCCAGGCCTCCCTGGGGATGTAGGGGTCCGTGTGAGAGTTGACAGGTGTCAAGATACGGTGACCTACGTATCTGTGTTTTCGGCGATACGCAGTCGTGGTGGGGTGTGTTTGGGGAGATGTGGCTGGTTGTTGGAAGCAGAAGGAGGCCAGGAGTGAGAGATACAACAGACAGAGGGACACAGTGGTGCAAGGCCGATCCTGGGCGAGTGAAGGGCAGGACCTTGGAGGGAAGTGGACAGGGTGGCCGGAGAAATGGCACCCTGGCTTCCTTAGGTCCTGCCCTCACTAAGGGAGTGGCTGATTGGCTGTGTGGAGGTTGTTGCCTGACTCCTGGACGCGTGAAGGGCGTGGTACCTTGGAGGGAAGTGGAGAGGGTGGCCGGAGAAATGGCACCCTTGCTTCCTTAGGACTTAGAGACAGGAATAAACAGTGATATCAGTAAATTTGCCGATGAAACAAAGATAAGAAGACCGGTAAAGAATTTAGATGATGCTAGGATGCTGCAGGATGACTTAAATAGGCTGTACGAGTGGTCAGAAAAATGACAGATACGTAGCATTATGAGCGTAGGTAAAGGTAATAGGCCTGCAGACTACACATTAAATGACAATACCTTAGGAAGGTCATATAGTGTGAGGGACTTAGGAGTTCAAATAACCAGTGACTTACGCCCCAGGGAACAGTGTATTATAGCTAGATATAGGGCCAACAAGATACTGGGATTTATTAGTAGGTGTGTGACAAATAGGAGTTCTGAGGTCATTCTGAGGTTGTATTTAGCGCTAGTTAGATCCCACCTAGATTATGCAGCTCAATTTTGGTCCCCTTATTATAGGAAGGATATAGGCTCCTTGGAGGCAGTCCAGAGAAGAATGACCAAGATGATTCAGGGGCTGAGAAATTTACCCTACAAAGATAGATTAAAACGCCTTAATCTCTACTCCCTAGAGAGAAGGAGGGCAAGAGGGGATATGATTGAGGTTTTCAAATGGATAAAAGGAATTAATAAGGGAAACATTGATCAGGTTTTAGAAATTAGTAGTCAGGATAGGACACGTGGAAATGGGTACATGCTAGAAAAACTTAGATTCAGGACAGACCTAGTTAGATATTGGTTCCCTAACAGAGTGGTGAACGATTGGAATAGGCTGGGGAGACACGTAGTAGGTGCTGAGTGAATAGGTAGCTTTAAAAGACGGTTGGATGAGAATATGGAAAGGGATGACAGGTGGGATGGCTAAATATTGGATTATTCCAAGGGTGGGGGACAAGGAACTGCCTCATGTAGGTCATTAACTGGCCTCCTGCAGTCTCCTCATTTCCTATGTTCTTATGTTTTTAAGGATGTAAATAAATAGGTAAAGAGTCCTGAACAGCAGACTCTAATTCAGAGATATTTGAAAAAGTTAACTCTGAGAGACTGTTGGTAACATACTTGATACTAGAGATATTAAAATTCTCGAAAAGATCAAGAGGAAAGACATTGCTTGTTAAGTTTATTAGAAAACCTTGGTGAAGTTTTGAAGGAAAGGTCTTTAATGTGTTTGAGAGTACAAAGCATGCAATGTTTACAGCAAGATGACCTGAAACTTCAGGACACATTATTGACACAAAATATGTTTGTGTGAAAGAGAAATAATATATATTAATGGTAATTAAAGAAATAACGATGAAATACTGATTGAGGCGGCAATTGTTTATATGGGCATAATGCAAGAGCCTTAGAAGCATCTTCCTGGGTCAACTCAACTTGACAAACTCCTGCGTTACTGATAGGCAAGAAGGTAAATATGTTAGCTGGACAATGATACAGGTGAAGATACTCGGTTTTGCATTTCAGTAAATCAGACACAAGTTAACTGAATACAATGAAACATCAGCAGAAATCAGAACTATTAACGTAGGTAAGTCAAGTGTCATGATTGTTCCATTTACAGTAAAAGAGAAAGATTAAATTTTATAAACTTCAAAATTATCAGCAGATTGAAAAGGAACATGGATTACTACAGCATCGGACGTCAGCACAGACTCCAGAAAAGGGTAATAATGATGAATACTACGGGCGTCGAACAAAAGCTTTACTTTATATTCTTTGATTCCCAACGCCAGTGTACGAAGGAAGTCTTTGACAGGGAAAAGAGAAGAAGTCACTCTTCCACGCGCTGCATCAACAATGTTTTATATAATAACGTTATAAGCATGCAGAAGAGAATTAACTGTGTTTTCCAAGGCCGGCAAGGCTTGGTTCACTACCATAACATCATACATGCTATTGACATTGGTTATTTCTGTAGTAATAGAAGTCTTTAATTGTTTACTATAGGCTGCTAGATCATCGACATGCTGATTAAGTCGAGCAATTTGCTTGCAATTCAAATGAATAGCTTTATTGTTAGAAGAAGCTATGGATGCAAGTTAATTATAATTTTCACTTAAATCTTCGACATGTTCGTTCATAGCGGTTCCAAATAACATGCGAGAAAGTTTACCTGTACCATCTATGAATCCCGTTTCGTGCGGTTAGTGACATCAAGGCCTGCATAGTTTTCCAAATTCAAGTCAAGGGAGTTATTTAAGTATTGAAACCTTGCACGCAATAAAGGAATGAAGGTTACAGATGATGTATTGCCCGATAGATCTATCTCTAGCTGTTTTAAAGCTTTGTTGAGTTGTTCTGTGACCTTTTCAACCTGCTCGGTATCTTGTTAAGAGCAGTATAAGGGCACTTAACCCACAGCACATCTTCCACCAGTAAGACTCGGCCGTGATGGGCAGTAAGGGCTCCCGGTTTGAGGTGTGAAACGTCTGAAGACAGAACAGAATTCAAGCTGAAGAGATATATGAAGGCAAACATGTCTGGAGCAAAATAAAAATACTATGAATTCGTATTCATAATAAGACTATGCAGTACGATAGCGAAGGTTATAAGTGTGAGATGGGGTAGTTGGAAGCTACGCCAACGGTTTGTGATATAGAAAAAATATACTGATGCAAGAGAAAATAAGCTAATGTTTCCTATATATTTTAAAAATCTGAATGATCGTTGTATATTATAATTCCAGAAATTGTTCCCATGTAAGGTTTTTTATTTGCTGGCATTTCTAGCAGGAACAAGATTATTTAATCAATTAAAGCGACACAACCATCATTTATTAAAATTTTAATTACCGTATATTGCGGCCTATAAGACGAGTTTCTAAGGTAATTATTTTATGGTCAAAATTAGGGGTCGACTTATGGGGTAGATATAAAATAGCAACCTTTAAATATATTTGCACCAGTAACATCAGGGGTGGGATTATCGAAAGATCGTAGCCAGACGCCGCTACGATCATGGTTACGTGCTCGTAGCGGCCATCTTTTATCGTGGCCTACGATAACCGCTAAGGTGTATTTTCTAAAGCTCGCAGCAACGCTCGTAGCTCACGATGTTCGTAATGATGTAATCGTAAAACCCGTTCCGTTTCGTTCCGACCGTCCATAATGCAGCTCAGCTGATTGGCGCTAGACCAATCAGAAGAGCGATTTCATGAAGTGGGAGCCAATCACAATGTAGTCTGAAAATACACAGCAGAAGGAATAAGAGGAGAAATAGGGTCATCACTTTTTGAAACAATAGCAATTTCTATTCGGTAAATTTTTACATCTTCACCAAAATGGCGTGTGCTACGAAAAGAAATAGCGTCTGCACCTTTAACAGCCTTAAGGCTCATAAAAAGCAAAATGTCATACATCCAGAGCACACTATAGGGAGATAGAAATGAGATGGTAGAAAAAGTAATGAGGGACACGTTAAAAGAGGGATCAGATGCATGAAGTAAAGATGGTAGGAAAAACATGGAAAGTTTAGGAATAACAGTAACAAGAATACAAAGCATGAGTAAGAAAGAAATGGGGAAGAAAATGGTAAAGATTCGTAAGACGACCCAGTCGATATCTCGTTACCTTTATAATGCACTGCAAATTCAACCTCAGATACTTGTTCAGATCACCTCGAACAGTTATGCCACTGAATTACAGAAAAAAACGATTTATAATTTTTTTAGGTTACGTTAGGTTTCGTTAAGTTTAGTTAGGTTTATTTAGGTTGTTATGTTAATTTAGAAGCTATCAAATGTTTTCTATGAGTAAAAGTAGGGGGTTGTGCGAGGTGCAGACGCTATTTCTTTTCGTAGCACACGCCATTTTGGTGAAGATGTAAAAATTTACAAAATAGAAATTGCTTTGTTAGCATAACCTTCCAAGATCTGCAGTTGAATAAAAATAACCAAAATTCACCCAACCAAACCTAACTAAACGTAACTAAACCTAATTTATAACCTAACTTAACCTAAAACGCATTTTTTTTCTGTAATTCAGCGGCATAACTATTTGAGGTGATCTGAACAAGTATCTGAGTATCGAAACTACTTTCTGAAAGACTTTACTGAAAGGGTGTGTGATCACTCACCAAATATTGCTCATGGTGCTATTTTACTATAACATAATTTTTTTTGACTCAGATCTTATGTTTCATTTCCAAATTTCCTTTATTTTTAATCTCTAAATAAGAACAACAGAATATAAAGAAGCTACAAAAGGCCCGGAGGCCTGCACTAGGTAGTTCCTGTTAATCCTATACCCCCTTATTACCTACACCCACCTCTCACAGTCGAAGTGAGGTCTGACTAACGCTAAATACAACTTTAAAATAACCTCAGCACTTCTACTCCTAGCAATGAATCCTAACCTAAACCTATTAGCCCTATTTCTAGCCTCAATACATTGTTTTCTGGGACGGAGGTCTAAGCTAACCTGTACACCCAAATCCCTCTCACAGTCTGACCTATTCAGCATTACCCTGTTTATATTGTATCTGTTTTGAGGATTTTCCCTACCAAAATTTATTACTATACACTTGCCAATATTAAAATAAGTCCCTTTCTTTTCATTTTCTCATCAATAATACTGTACCGGTATGATAAATGGAAGAATATTTTGCTAATACATAATAAGTTATTGTGATTGATTTGCCAGTGCAGTCCTCTCAATGTTTGTATATATAATTCTTTCTTTTATTTTGTGGTTTTCTTTGCCAAGGAAAATATCTTATTTATGCTTATAATGATTAAAATTATTAAAAATGTAACCATTTCAGGAGAATGTTGAGGCCTCTGAAGGAATTTTTGTCACATGTTGCTACAGTACCTACTTTCTTATAGCAAAACTTTTTTTTTTACAAAGATTTCATATTTAATTTCCATATTTCCTGTCTGTAAATAAGTCCTTTTCTTTTCATGCTATCATTAATAGTACTGTATAGGTATGATAAATGGTGAAATATTTTGCTATTACAGGATTATAACTTATTGTGATTTATTTGCCCCAACCAAGTAGGTTATAAGATAATGGTAGGTACCCTGGGGAATGCTAAAGTGTGACTGTGTGTCATAATTCCCTACCATTAAAGAAGTCACCATATGTGAGTGGAACAGGTTTGGTTTGGTTAGATTAGGTTACCTATATTAATCAGTTTAATATCAGAGATTGCAGTTTAAATTTCCTTCTTTTCTTTATTTTGTCTGGCGGCCGTTTAGTGAGTAGAGCAGTTGTTAGTTTAGTTTATGTTAGGTTAAGTAAGGTTACGCTAGGTTATGTTTAGGTTATAAGAGGGAATGTCCGGATCGATATATTTACCAATTTATCATTCTCTAATTACTTGTGGGCATCATAACTTCCCTAAGAGCTATCCTGTACAACTCGTATGTCATTCTGTTAATTATTCTGCTCACACACCCCTGTGTTAAGCCTACTGTGTCTGCCAACACACTCTGGAATGCCCCACTTGCATAAAATCGTAATGTTATCAACACCTGCAAATGACATGGCACAGCACGGGATCTTTTTGTGGCTGGTCCAACTCGTGGTTCTAGTCTAGCACACCAATGAAGGAGTTCTTGTCTGGGAAATCTATAATATATAAGTAAATGTTTGTCACTACGCAAATGGATATATTCTGTCTGTGTATGACCTCTCACGTCTCATCGCTCTTTGTAAAGTCAAGTCATGTTATAAAAGCACTTGCAATTCCATCTTCGTTCACAGAATAAACAAAGTCGAGCATCGCTAGACATATACAGGGGTTGTTTATTGGAGAAACCTTCAATTCAATTCCACTGCGCGTCCCTACGATCAGCTTAAGGGTGCTCGCCAGGAATCGTAGCGCTACGAGCAAATATGGCGGATGGATCATCGTAACATTTGTTTGAAAATACACCTTAGCGACTTACGAGGGTGCTACGATTATCGTAGGCGCTACGATGATCTTAGCGGCCGTTACGAGCTTTCGATAATCCCACCCCAGGATACCGGAAAACTGTTACTGAACTTGGCCTAAGGGTTGTGTTTACACATGTTATTCTACTAAGACTTACGGTAAAAACCGGAAACTGCTATTCATGAGGATATAGTGGTGAAACAGGTGAGTACAGTAAAAAGTAAAAACTGACTGTTTATGTTGAAATGCTTGAAGTCGGTGGTGTTTTCAATCTGTTTGAATTGTTTTCTTTTCTTTACTGTAGATAAAACTTAATTTACAACCAGTACTTAGTGACTCAGGCCGATATTGGGCCAGGCTAAGTAATAGTTTAGGGGGTCGACTTTTCTGCAAGATAAACCTTTAGTACAACATTTTTGGGGCAAATTATAGAAGTCGACTAACGTGCCAGATCGACTTATAAGCCGCAATATACGGTAATCGCCTTCCTCAGTCTGATTGCACCTGTCGCTGTGTAAAGATTGGTTACCATATATACCTAAGTTTTCTGGCCGTGAGAACGACAACGCTTAACTCACTGTTCGAGTTAAGTACTCTTCTTTCATAAAATATTAAATTGTTATAAAAAGTTTTCTCTAGAAATTCAATTGATGCCCTGTTTCCAAGCAAAAAGTATTACCATGATCTGATTTGGTGTTGTTTTTGAAAACTGGCAGCATATATAAAGTTTGATTTAAATGTATCAAATGGTGTGCATCTTAGCAATGCTCTTATATTTCCAGGTTACAAGGCTCACCACTTCGTCCTGCAGTGGGAGTGGTGGAGGGCTGTTCGGGCAAAGGTAAGCTTGACTGTGACGTGACGGTGAAGTCAAACCTATAAGAAGGATAGTGCAGTGGTGCCCATGATGTGAGTGTAAGGGTCGGTGTGTGGGTGGGTGGAGGGGAGGGCGTGAAGGGAGGGTCAGGGATATATATACTGCTTGACCGTCTGTCTGTCTGTCTGTCTACTAATTGATAAACATGATGATAAAAAAACCGAAACTCATTTAAGCAGTAATGCAATACCATTTCACATCGCTTTAGTCTTATTGGCGTTCATATGTAATTAGCAATTTTTTTCGTCGTTGATATATTTTGATATCTGTGCATTAACCTTAAATTAATATTCATCACAATCCTTTTATGTATGGCATTATTTATATTTTTCTTTATAATTATATGACTTTTTTATGTTCCCTATAGTTTTTTCTTCTTCTGAAAACAACATCTCCCTAAAGCGACACGTTTATTATTACTTTTTTTTATTACGTATTTCTCCAACACTCAATTTTTCTGATACTATCCTTTGCCCCATAACCCTATTGCTCTCACCCTAATATATCTCCACATTTGCGCTCACTGCTCTCCCTTTGTTTATTGTTTTTTTATCCCTTACCCGTGGCCCCGGTAGGCTTAATGGAGGCTCCGTCTCCGCCTCGTTTCAAAGGCTCATGGTGCTAGCGGAAGCTCCTCGTGCATATAGCTTTGCAGTTATGGCAAGTTATGGCAGCATGTGGGTGATCTTAGGCCACTCGGCGGTATTACCAAAGAAAAGTGGCCAGCACGTGCCGGAGCTCGAACGCGGGACCCTGAGACGGTATGCCCGACCGCTAGCCAATAGGCCACCGCCTCCCCTAAATTAATTAATTAATGTTAATGTTGCTCTCTTACTTGACATTTACATTCTTGATCCCTTTTAAGTCCTTCTCTTACTTACTGTATAAAAACTTTCTCTACTTACTTACACTTGTTCAACACTCCTTTCCCACACCTATCTTCCTTCCCTCTTAACATCTGCTCCTTACCACAATCCCACAATTCAAACTTTTGTGAGTGAGATCATAGATAAAAAAATATTAGTGTAATATGCTCCTAAGAATCCTGGGTAATATGGAGAGAGAGAGAGAGAGAGAGAGAGAGAGAGAGAGAGAGAGAGAGAGAGAGAGAGAGAGAGAGAGAGAGAGAGAGAGAGAGAGAGAGAGAGAGAGAGAGAGAGAGAGAGAGAGAGAGAGAGAGAGAGAGAGAGAGAGAGAGAGAGAGAGAGAGAGAGAGAGAGAGAGAGAGAGAGAGGGGGAGAGAGAGAGAGAGAGAGAGAGAGAGAGAGAGAGAGAGAGAGAGAGAGAGAGAGAGAGAGAGAGAGAGAGAGAGAGAGAGAGAGAGAGAGGAGAGAGAGAGAGAGAGAGAGAGAGAGAGAGAGAGAGAGAGAGAGAATCAGAATCAGAATCAGAAGTTTATTCCATTTAACAATGGTTATTCTTTACATTTATGCAATAAAGTACATGAATATATAAGTACATAATATATACATCCTGTCATGCCTTTGTTTACGGCAGGGAGTCAATTTTAAAATAGATTTGTAATAAAACTATTAAAAGTTAAAAGGGGGAATAAAATGTTATAGCAAAATACATTAATAAAAGACTAAACAGACTACACATTGAACTGTTCATTAAAAAAGATATTGGTGCAGGTGTTTCTTAAAAGATGGTAAAGATTGTACATTTCTTATCGAGAGAGGGAGGCTGTTCCAAAGTGTTGGTGCAGCCACAAGCATGGACCTTGTCCCTGTATTGGTACGTGCTTTAGGGATATGTAGCTAATGCTTTTGTCTGGTAACAACAGTGCTCATGTCACTCACATATGGCAGTTGGAACAAGTAGCTCGGTACATTTCCCTTTATAATATTATAAGTCATTACGCCTAATTCATATTCGTATTTTTTGTTTACCTTCAGCCAACCGAGTTCCCTTAAGAATGGCGTCACATGGTCACGTTTGGCACCACCACCCAATGCAACTTTTGCAGCAAAGTTTTGCAATTTTTTAATTTGATGCATGTGTGTTTTATTAGCAGTGCCCCATATTTTTAGTCCGTAATTCATTATACTTAATACAAGTGACTGTACAACTATAATTCTTGTCTTTTTGCTAAAAAGTATCTTTTATACGATTTATATACATAATAGTACTAAAAATCTTACTACTTATTTTGTTTATGTGCGTGTCAAAAGTCAAGTGAGTGTCAAAATATATACCCAAGTTCTTCAAGGAGGTGCTGGGGATGATGTTACTGTCATCAACCTGTAAGTGGATGTTTTGTGGGATCTGGGATGTTATTCCCCGACTTCCAATAAACATACACTGGGTTTTCTTTGAGTTAAGTCTTAAACCATTTAATTGGAAATAGTTTTTTGCTTTTAATAAAGTTTCCTCTCCTCTGCAAATTAGGTCTTGAATTCTGTTTATGTTTCCTGTGTGTATGAACTGTGTGTCATCCGCTTACTGGATGATGAGGCAATCAGAGATGTGTTGTGAGAGGTCATTACGTACATCAAAAATAAGATAGGTCCGAGCACTGATCCCTGAGGAACTCCATGGGAGACGTCTAACTTGTTTGAAACATGTTTGTCGATACGGACAGACTGAGTTCTACCACATAGGTAATCTTTAAACCATAATGTATCTATTCTCAATTTCTTTAGTTTGTTCATCAATATTTCATGATTCACACTGTTAAATGCTTTTGACAAATCGCACAAAGTAATTAAAGATATATTACCATTATCGATGTTCTCATAAAGTTTATTTGATAGTGTTAGTAGAGCGCTTTCAGTTGACAGTGCAGCTCTAAAGCCGTGTTGTGTGTTACTAAGGAGATGGTTTCCTTCAAGATGTTGGATTAGTTGAACTGTTACAACTTTCTCCAGGATTTTAGAGATAATGGCCAAGAGTGATATTGGCCTATAGTCTTTTGGTTCACTTGTATCTCCGCCTTTAAAAATAGGGACGACTATTGAGTGTTTCCATGGTGACGGGAATATTCCAGTTACTATTGAGGTATTTACAATGCATGTTAAATATGTTATTATAACTGACAAAGATTCTTTTAAAAAGCGCGTTGGAATGCCAACTGAGCCATGTGCGGAAGAGTTTTTCAGTTGTTTCAGTACTAATATAATAGTCTGAGAATCAGTTGGCTGTGGTCTGAACATTTCACATGTTAGGTTTATGGTGTCACGTGCATTGAGTTGTGATTCATTGTCATGATTTGATAAGTTTTTATGTGAATTTTCAAAAGTTTCTCTCCCAACATTTGCAAAATATCTATTAAATCTATTAATTTCTTCACTGATTTTTCTTTCATCTTCTAAGAGTAGTGGACAGGTTTTGTTTTTGTTACTTGGTACGAGTTGTCTCAACGTGTTCCACATTCCACTACTGTTCCCTCTGTCATCCTCTAGTTTTCTAATGTAATATTCAGACTTGGATTTGTTGATCAATTGCTTTACTTGTTTCTTTAGTTCCTTATATTTCACTTGAAGAGCTGTATTATATCTGTTATTCTTGAGGAGTGTGTGTGTGGTGTTCCTCTCTAGCATCTTAGCTCGCAATTCATGAGTGATCCATGGAGCGGGGGGCCTCTTCACCTCCCTAGTCACTAAAGGTGCACACACATTTAGACATTTGTTGAAACATTCAGTGAATATGTTAACCTGTGTTTCGGTATTGTCAGTGTTAAATATCTTGCTTAAATTGGCACTTTCCTGATAAAGTAAGTTACACAAAAACTCTGGCGAATAGCTTCTTAATTCACGGAATGTTTTAACAGTAGGCACAGGTTTAGCCTTTCGTAAGTTAATCGTTACAGTGATGAACTCATGGTCGGCCACATGACATGGAAGTGTATCAGAAACTATTACAGAATGGGGTTTGTTGGTTACAACTAAATCTAACAATGTGGCAGAGTTGGAAGTAATCCTCGTGGGTTTAGTAATTACTTGAGTCAGTTTTGTATTTGCAATAATTTGTTTCAACTTACTGTTATTTAATAAAAAAATCATTATTAAAATCCCCTAAAATATAGAAATCTTTACCCTTTAAAATGACACATTTCATAACATCAGATATATAGTCATATGTACAAGAAAGTGATTTAGGGTGACGATACAGACATCCGATAATAACTGTGGGAAACTTACAGCTCTGGACTGCCACCCACACGTCCTCCACACCCTCTGGCCTTACTACGTCAAAGTTTACAGGAGTAGCCTTGTAAATATCTTTTATATAGATACAAACACCTCCACCTCTACCTTTGTCACATCTAAAAATGTTATAGTTAGGTATAACAATATGTTCGTTAGGAGTTTCAGGTGATAACCATGTTTCACTTACGCATAATACATCTGTGTTTCTCTCTTTGATTAAAAGGTCTATCTCATCCTTGTTAGCCATGATACTCTGTGCATTAACATGATCTATTTTTACTTTGTCCCTTTCACTCATAGATCTGGTGGCCCTGCCTTCTTTGCCGTGTTCCTATTGATTGTTGTGATGACACAACCTCTGCTTATGTCCTAGTCGATAACATGAACCACATCTTAGTCTGTAATCAAACCTGCAGTTAGCTTGCCGATGGTTGTGCTCGCCACAATTGTAACAACCGCGTCTGAAGTTTGTGTGCGTATACGCGTCCGGTGTGTAGTGGTGTGAGGTGTGCGACACGTGGCGCTGTTGAGGGGGGAGGAGTGATGCTCGGGCGCGCCTGGCATAGTGTTCCGTCCTTAAATTCTCCCATCTTGTTTGTGGCTCCTCCACCACGCTGTGAGATGGATTACTTTGAGCAGCAGTCCCGTAAGAGTTGGGGGGGGGGAGAGAGAGAGAGAGAGAGAGAGAGAGAGAGAGAGAGAGAGAGAGAGAGAGAGAGAGAGAGAGAGAGAGAGAGAGAGAGAGAGAGAGAGAGAGAGAGAGCCTATTTCATCCAGAAATAGGCTAGCTTTCAGATAGAAGCTCTCCCGAAGGAGGGCCTCTTTAGCTAGCCTCATGTAATATATATCCCTTATAATCCACCTATGTTTATATGTATTATGTTAACTTTGTTTAAATAAAAAAAAATAAAAAAAAAGAGAGAGAGAGAGAGAGAGAGAGAGAGAGAGAGAGAGAGAGAGAGAGAGAGAGAGAGAGAGAGAGAGAGAGAGAGAGAGAGAGAGAGAGAGAGAGAGAGAGAGAGAGAGAGAGAGAGAGAGAGAGAGAGAGAGAGAGAGAGAGAGAGAGAGAGAGAGAGAGAGAGAGAGAGAGGGGGGGGGAGGGCGGGTGCCAGATGTGTAAGGTGGTAGACAATCTGTGGCTCCGAATGACGATACACTGGAGGATTGAATTCTACAAGAATGAAATAGACAATTACATTCGTGTGTGACTGATTATAAGATGTGTATGTGTTGCACATTCCACTTCCTGGGTTGAGCTTTAGGATAGGTGACATTCAAGGATGTCACCTTTAGCCCGCAAAATATCCCATGTAATGCCATTAGTATAAATGAAAAAAAAAGAAAAAAAGAGAGAGAGAGAGAGAGAGAGAGAGAGAGAGAGAGAGAGAGAGAGAGAGAGAGAGAGAGAGAGAGAGAGAGAGAGAGAGAGAGAGAGAGAGAGAGAGAGAGAGAGAGAGAGAGAGAGAGAGAGAGAGAGAGAGAGAGAGAGAGAGAGAGAGAGAGAGAGAGAGAGAGTGTGCGAGCGAGGGAGGGAGGGAGGGAGGGAGGGGGAGGGAGGGGGAGGGAGGGAGAGAGAGGGAGAGAGAGAGAAAGAGAGAGATAAAGAGAGAGAGAGAGAGAGAGAGAGAGAGAGAGAGAGAGAGAGAGAGAGAGAGAGAGAGAGAGAGAGAGAGAAGAGAGAGAGAGAGAGAGAGAGAGAGAGAGAGAGAGAGAGAGAGAGAGAGTTATGATCCGGACATACCCTTCCCGGATCGCCTCTCGCCTCCACCTTGGGCCCCACCGCTCGTTACTACCACACTGCTGCACTGCTACACCCTATATCCTCAGGGCATCGCAGGTGCCAGGCATGGTGTTGTGCAGCACAGTTTGGGTAGCTGGCAGTGGTGGCCTCCTGTGCCTTGTGTCGCCTTAGGGTGTGTGCACAGAGAAAGCAGGTTACCGACGCGCTGGTTTTCGGCGCCGACCCGCGCTGGTAGCCTGCGCGATAAGGTGTCCACAAAGTTCCGACCCGCGCGATAAGCCACACGGACAGAGTCAGTAACAGTATTTGTCATCAGTTGCAATCCAATTGTTCTCCATCATCCTTGAAGGTGTTGCAAATGCACACTACAAGTTGATTGGTGTTGATGTGTGAGGTGTTGTCAAGGCAAGTGTTGGTGGTACGCTTAAGGCCTCTCAGCTGTACACTGTTCAAGGTGTTGAAGGTGTTGCAGATGCACACTACAAGTTCACTGGTGTTGATGTATGAGGTGTTGTCAAGGCAAGTGTTTGTGGTACGCTTAAGGCCTCTAAGCTGTACAGTGTTGAAGGTGTTGAAGGTGTTGCAGATGCACACTACAAGTTGATTGGTGTTGATGTATGAGGTGTTGTCAAGGTAAGTGTTAGTGGTACGCTCAAGGCCTCTGAGATGTATAGTGTCTTGACAAGGAGAACATTACACATTCCTCAACCT
>JAPQNM010000033.1:5132452-5144952 GCA_029783475.1 Metacarcinus magister
GAAATATATCACAGTTAAAAATGACACATCTAAATGCACCACTTTTAAGGAACTATTTTATTGTAAGAGACGATAGCACACTCATATGAAAAAAAATTGACGAATTGTAAGCAAAACATATTGTACATAACAAAAATCTATTTGCATGATTGCATAAACTATAAACACTGTAGTGTTACCTATATAGTTGTGTACTCAATTTTTATATATCAATATATATCATACATTTACAAGCAACTGAAGTGTATAGTATGATTATTAAAAAATTCTACACCGACTTACTAATTATACTGTCCTCACTGTCATGTTGTGGCAAGCGTGGCCATGCTGTGGTTGACAAGAAGTACATTAACGTTTACTCCACTTCCGTGAACTCAGTGGGGACGGCAGGAACCTCACCACCAATGGGAAACATTTCAATATGTGAATTTGTTATAAGTACCATGTGTCAACAAAGCAACATTTCTTTTCAAAATGTATCTTAATAACGTAAAAACGTAATAACGTAAAAATGAAAAAAAAAATAAAAGGTAAAACACCAATGTGCAAACATAAAGTGAGAGAACAAGAAAAATAATTATATAAATCCATCATATATTGAAGACAAAAACATTAAGAAGAATGTAAAAAAAATATTGAGGGATTTAGTAAGAGAAAGGAGGTTGCGATGGCGACGAAGATTTACAGAAAAAGGTGGAATGGTGGGAAGGAAACGAGGAAGCTTGGTTTAGTGGAGGAAGATATGTAGGACAAAACTTCTTGGGAGACGATATACGTACAGGAACGGCAGACCAGACCACGGAACGGTGCAAATTATAAAATAACCTTAAATTTACTATCGACAACTTCTTGCCAAATGAACCTCGTGGATCAAAAACTTAAAAATCTCGTAAACTTAAAAAGAGGGATTAGAGAAAAATGGGTATAGTAAGATAATAAAACCTTTAGCCAAAACACAAAAATAAAAAGAAGAAAAAAAAACGAGAATAGGAAGTAGTGAATTATAATATGAAAATACTACGATTACTTAACTTAGGAATAACACATCGTCGGTTTGATAATAAGTGTTAAAGATAAAGAGAACAGAACGTGACTGAAATGATTTAAAAGAAATGCCAGAGAGAGAGAGAGAGAGAGAGAGAGAGAGAGAGAGAGAGAGAGAGAGAGAGAGAGAGAAGAGAGAGAGAGAGAGAGAGAGAGAGAGAGAGAGAGAGAGAGAGAGAGAGAGAGAGAGAGAGAGAGAGAGAGAGAGGAGAGAGAGAGAGAGAGAGAGAGAGAGAGAGAGAGAGAGAGAGAGAGAGAGAGAGAGAGAGAGAGAGAGAGAGAGAGAGAGAGAGAGAGAGAGAGAGAGAGAGAGAGAGAGAGAGAGAGAGAGAGAGAGAGAGAGAGAGAGAGAGAGAGAGAGAGAGAGAGAGAGAGAGAGAGAGAGAGAGAGAGAGAGAGAGAGAGAGGAGAGAGAGAGAGAGAGAGAGAGAGAGAGAGAGAGAGAGAGAGAGAGAGAGAGAGAGAGAGAGAGAGAGAAGAGAGAGAGAGAGAGGAGAGAGAGAGAGAGAGAGAGAGAGAGAGAGAGAGAGAGAGAGAGAGAGAGAGAGAGAGAGAGAGAGAGAGAGAGAGAGAGAGAGGAGAGAGAGAGAGAGAGAGAGAGAGAGAGAGAGAGAGAGAGAGAGAGAGAGAGAGAGAGAGAGAGAGAAGAGAGAGAGAGAGAGAGAGAGAGAGAGAGAGAGAAGAGAAGAAAAAAGAGAGAGAGAGAGAGAGAGAGAGAGAGAGAGAGAGAGAGAGAGAGAGAGAGAAGAGAGAGAGCAGAGAGAGAGAGAGAGAGAGAGAGAGAGAGAGAGAGAGCGCGAGAGAGAGCGAGCGCGAGCGAGAGCGAGAGCGAGAGAGAGAGAGAGAGAGAGAGAGAGAGAGAGAGAGAGAGAGAGAGAGAGAGAGAGAGAGAGAGAGAGAGAGAGAGAGAGAGAGAGAGAGAGAGAGAGAGAGAGAGAGAGAATACATGAGAATACATGAGAAAAACAGACACCAGAAGACCTACTGGTCTATAACTAGGGTATCTGCTGGACTACATACTACTGCAAGTACACTATGTGTTTGAGAACAGGATATACACAGAACAAGGCTCTCTCCCATCCTCCTCTCCCTCCGGCAACATGCCGGCAGGAAAAACAGATAGAAAGGAACACCATGACCTTGTAGAAAACATGGTCATGGACATTTTATAGTAAATACTGAAAATAGAGGAGGATACTATACTATACTAGACTAGACTAGACTACTATACAATACTAGACTAGACTAGACTAGACTACCACTACTGATGGTACATCCTGGATGGGGAATAACATAAATATTGTATCTATTACTGCTATTACAGTTCTCACCTGAAATATAGGGACATAAGGTTAGTTTCATGGACATTATTTTGATAGGTGTTCATAACATTTATTCAAATCGTATGCTCATTTCAAATGGGAACTAATGAAGTAGACACAGACATAAGGACCCATACTGCAACTATTGTTCAGGTAGAGATGCGATATCTCATTTACTTGGATTAGGTGATCTCTCAGTACACACACACACACACACACACACACACACACACACACACACACACACACACACACACACACACACACACACAGTGTGTCCGCTAGCGTAGTGGTTAGCGCACTCGGCTCACAACCGAGGGGACCAGGGTTCGATCCCCTGGGCGGACGGAGATTATTTGGGTGTGTCTCCTTTCACGTGTAGCCCCTGTTCACCTAGCAGTGAGTAGGTACGGGATGTAAGTCGAGGAGTTGTGACCTCTTTGTCCCGGTGTGTTGTGTGTGAGTGGTCTCGGTCCAACCCAAAGATTGGTCAGTATGAGCTCTGAGCTCTTTCCATAGGGGGACGGCCAGCTGTCTCGAGAGAGACCAGCAGCAGACTGTACAGTGAATTACACACACACACACACACACACACACACACACACACACACACACGGTCCGCTAGCGTAGTGGTTAGCGCACTCGGCTCACAACCGAGGGGACCAGTGTTCGATCCCCTGGGCGGACGGAGATTATTTGGGTGTGTCTCCTTTCACGTGTAGCCCCTGTTCCCTGTTCACCTATCAGTGAGTCCTATCAGTGAGTCCTATCAGTGAGTAGGTACGGGATGTAAATCGAGGAGTTGTGACCTCGTTGTCCCGGTGTGTTGTGCGTGAGTGGTCTCGGTCCAACCCAAAGATTGGTCAGTACGAGCTCTGAGGTCTTTCCATAAGGGGACGGCCGGCTGTCTCGAGAGAGACCAGCAGCAGACTGTAGTGAATTACACACACACACACACACACATACACACGTGCCTCAGTGCTGCATATACTTATTGTACATCTATTTTTAGTGCCGTTGTTCATTCGTACCTGTTATACCTGCACGCCCACACCTATCTTTTAGCACCATTACGCCGGGGAGGCGGTGGTCCAGTGGCTAGCGGTCAGGCATACCAGCTCAGGGTCCCGCGTTCGAGCCTCTGCACGGGCTGGCCACATTTCTTCGTTACTACCGCTGAGTGGCCTAAGATCACCCACATGCTGCCATAACACAATCCTCGCCGGGACTGCAACGTTATATGTGCGAGGAGCTTCCGCTGGCATCATGAGCCTATCAATAAGAAGAAACAAGGCGTCACATAAAAAATCTAACCTGCGTTACGAACGGGCGGAGGCTAAGGTCTCCCTAAAGCCTACCGGCGCCATGGGTAAATGATTAAAACCTGCACGCCCACACCTACCTTTTAGCATCATTTCAATGTTATACTGCACGCCCACACCTACCATTTACCACCTTTACACTGTTACCTGCACGCCCACACCTATCTATTAGCACCATTACACTGTTACCTGCACGCCCACACCTACCTTTTAGCACCATTACACTGTTATATCTGCACGCCCACACCTTTTAGCACCATTACACTGTTATACCTGCACGCCCACACCTACCTTTTACCACCTTTACACTGTTACCTGCACGCCCACATCTATCTTTTAGCACCATTACACTGTTACCTGCACGCCCACACCTACCTTTTACCACCTTTACACTGTTACCTGCACGCTCACACCTATCTTTTAGCACCATTACACTGTTACCTGCACGCCCACATCTACCTTTTAGCACCTTTACACTGTTACCTGCACGCCCACAGCTATCTTTTAGCACCATGACACTGTTAGCTGCACGCCCACACCTACCTTTTAGCACCTTTATACTGTTACCTGCACGCCCACACCTACCTTTTAGCACCATTACACTGTTACCTACACGCCCACACCTACCTTTTAGCACCATAACACGGCGATAGTTACTAATTGTTCCTCCGCTTACCTCCTTAACCCAAGAGGTGGCCAGTGTCTTTACCCTTCCATTCCCGTGAAGGGCAAACACTAGAATAGTTTTGTCTCCTTTTGTGTTTCTTCCATTTTATGACTTTCACGCGGGAAGGCTAACAGCTCAAGAACTAGACTCACCTTATTTGTGAGCCTGTCATAGGGTTTTTTTTTGCCTACGCTCCCTCCTTACAATATATGTAAGTAGAAACAATATATATTTATGTAGAACTCGTGATGATAAAACTGTAGGATATGTACCAGCCTTCCGACACCAACCTCTATTCACTCACCTTCGGAGGCTCTGTAGCGCCTAAGTTTTAAATCTTAATGTACCCAGAGTGTTTGGCTAAGTAAACAAGTAGACATACTTCTTTAGTTTATTTAAATAAGTTCACCCTGAAAAAGAAGTCATGATTAAGACTCACACACCATTCACTCGCTACCTGGCTATAAAACTTAATTGTAAGCCTTACGAGTTTCCTTACTCCACTTAAGACCTTCCTCTCTCGAGGAAGTAGTGTGTACGCGTGCACGCGTACACACGAGGGGGTGGGTGCGCGCGGGAGTACACACGTGCAGGCGTGGGCGGCTCGCAGGCGTGGGTAGCTCCACGTGGGTTCACAAGACAACCCTCTCACCACCACTCTTCCACCTCACTCCACCGCCGGTTTCTTCTGCAAAGAAACTCCACGCAAATCCACCTCTCTCCACACAAAGGCTCAATCTCACCCAGAGACGAATCCTCTCTCTCCACACAGCTAGTTAAACTCCACCTCACTAGCTCAGCCTCTCCACACAAGGCAACTCCACTAGCTAGCTAAGCTCTGGTAGCTGTACGTGACTCCACTTCACACAGCAAGGCTCCACCGCCTCACACAGCAAGACTCAGAGCACGTGGAAAAATGGTTCCACCATTTTCACTTAGCTACTCCACTCACTAGCTCAGCCTCTCCACGCAAGGCAACTCCACTAGCTAGCTAAACTCTGGTAGCTGTACGTGACTCCACTTCACACAGCAAGGCTCCACCGCCTCACACAGCAAGACTCAGAGCACGTGGAAAAATGGTTCCACCATTTCCACTTAGCTACTCCACTCACTAGCTCAGCCTCTCCACACAAGGCAACTCCACTAGCTAGCTAAACTCTGGTAGCTGTACGTGACTCCACTTCACACAGCAAGGCTCCACCGCCTCACACAGCAAGACTCAGAGCACGTGGAAAAATGGTTCCACCATTTCCACTTAGCTACTCCACTAGCTAGCTCCACGTGGCTCCACTTACCTTCACTCCACCTCACTCACCACCTAATCCCCACCAGTTTCTTCCCAAAGAAACTCCACGCAATTCCTCACGCCACCATGCAGCTGCAGTCCACCCTTTGGACTAATGCAAGATTGCAATGGCGACGCGAGTAACAGCGTGGAAAAAGAATTTCACCCCAAACCTGACCTCACACCGTAGCCGCTTCACACAGACTGACCGCCTGCCCGGCTGGGTCAAAGGGGCTCGCCGTTACCCCGCCCGGGTCACCGACATGCCACAAACTGCCAGAAGGCGACACTCTGGTTGTGTTAAATTCGTATAACACAACCCCAAATTAACATGCGCGTAAATGTTACACATCATGCAACTATCTCTACAATTAAGTAGACCTGCTTGCATGCAGAAAATGTCTCCCAGCCTGATAATACCCCCCCATGGAGATAAAGCATTTTGGTTTCAACTCACCCATTGTCTAAAATGCACCGATCTGATTGGGTCAGGCACGGCTACTTTTTGTGACTCACCGAAGAAATATTCGGCTTAAATTAGCGTCCCCACGTGTGTGGTAGACAACAGGAAACATTCCAAGCCCCCACCCATGGGAGCTCACCTCTGTCACGCAGCTCCAAATTCCACCCATGACAGAGCCTCTGTTCTCCTAATGACGTTGGTGGAAATATATCACAGTTAAAAACGACATATCTAAATACACAACTTTTAAGGAACTATTTTATTGTAAGACGAAAACACACTCATATGAAAAGAAAATTAACATCACATTACCCACCATTTATTCTACCCTCTCTCCTACACCCAAAGCAAACGTCTTATTCTCCTTCTCTTCTTCCTCTTCTTCCTCCTTTTTCGCTAATAATAACCCCGGCTTCCTTCTTCCATTTGTTAGTTCGTCTGTAATGAGCTTCCTGCACGTTTTTGTTGTGTTTTTCTTGGTGTTGAGTCCATCTTGCATGCGTTCCCCTACGAGGCTGTGGCTTCCTTTCCGCCGCGGTCCCGCTGCTCGTCACGTCACGCCCTACACACTGGTGACCAAGAAGGTGCCCCTTCTTTATTATCTTTTAATTTTTGGCATTCCTCCTCCTCCTTCTCCTCCTCCTCTTCCTCCTCTTCCTCCTCCTCCTCCTCTTCCTCATCCTCTACTCGCCCCTTGCCACTTTCCTCCATTCTCTACTCGTGACTAGAGAGGAAACCGTGATCACTACACAACGGATAAAAAATAGAATCTCTCTCTCTCTCTCTCTCTCTCTCTCTCTCTCTCTCTCTCTCTCTCTCTCTCTCTCTCTCTCTCTCTCTCTCTCTCGCTCTCGCTCTCGCTCTCGCGCTCGCTCTCTCTCTCTCTCTCTCTCTCTCTCTCTCTCTCTCTCTCTCTCTCTCTCTCTCTCTCTCTCTCTCTCTCTCTCTCTCTCTCTTCTCTCTCTCTCTCTCTCTCTCTCTCTCTCTCTCTCTCTCTCTCTCTCTCTCTCTCTCTCTCTCTCTCTCTCTCTCTCTCTCTCTCTCTCTCTCTCTCTCTCTCTCTCTCTCTCTCTCTCTCTCTCTCTCTCTCTCTCTTCTTATTCTGCAACATAGCTTCTGTTCTCTCTAACCACTGCAAACAAAGAACATTAAACTGGAATTCATCAAAAGGGCACCGCGGGGGACCTCTATCCTCCCCTTTACTTCGTCTATATTCTATATCTTTACTGTCTCCGCCTTTATTTCCGTCCCCTTAACCTTCTGAGGCCATCTGGTAGTCTCGTTAGCTTAGGCATCAAAGTCAATACTGTAACCCGCCAAACCTAACCAACCTCCCACCACGAGTTTCCTGGTTCACTCACCTCACCTCACCTCACACCATGGGGTTCCGTAATGAAAACTCCTTGATGTATGTATAGTGAGTTTGTAATATTGTAACGAAAGTGAAGCCAGAGTTACTTTCAGTAAAAAGTGAACTGGCAGAGAAGTGTGTGTGTGTGTGTGTGTGTGTGTGTGTGTGTGTGTGTGTGTGTGTGTGTGTGTGTGTGTGTGTGTGTGTGTGTGTGTGTGTGTGTGTGTGTGTGTGTGTGTGTGTGTGTGTGTGTGTGTGTGTGTGTGTGTGTGTGTGTGTGTGTGTGTATGTGTGAGAAAGTGTCTCTTGAGTGTGTAGGTGTGGAAGGTGAATGAAGTGTAGAAGGGCGAGGAATGGCGCCGAGCTATATACAAATGGGAAGGACGAAAGGGTTCAAGTAATACTGTTTGGGGAAAATGTTTATGAGGAGTGACCAAGGGATATCGTTTGTTTGTCACTGTTTCTATGAACTCATGTGAAACACTATATAAAAGTTATCAACACACAACACAACATAACATTACTATTCCACAACACAATCCCAGAGACGAGGATCACAACCTGTTGGTGAGAACACTGTTGGGTACTACATGTATCACTATATAATCAACACTCATCGCTTCAGATATCATGATATTATCCTTTCCCTCGGCTTGTACTTTTTAGAGGGGAAAGAAACGTAAAAAAAGTAGTTTGTTCTTACACTAGCAAGAAAGTGTTCAAAGATTCCACTCAGCTATTGAATGTAAGTTGACGTTCATTGCAATCGTGTTATAATTGAGCTTAGTTGAAATTCCTCTATTATGCAATTGTAGTGTTGGGTGTACAATGGTAATTCGTGACTGGTTCGCCTCCTAACGTGAACCTGAGTAAGCTGCACCAAAACGCACTAGAATGATCGGACTCATGCCGCTGTCTGTGGTTCCTTCAAATTGTCTGTCAGGTGAAAGGGAAATTTTCAGATTATGCAATTGAGCAAGTCTTATATGTGAATCCCGGCTGAAGGCTTACGTGAATCGTAGCTCCCTAACAGAGTATGAAGTGGCATTTAGGAAATTAATTTTTTTTGCAAGACGCCACACAGGGATGTACGTCACTACACCTCTGGGATAATGTTTGGTACAGAGGAGTTTGCTGGTGGTGGGTTAATGTCCTTGTCAGTTCTCTCTTCCTCTTGACATAAAAACTATGTCTACACCACAAGAAAATCGTGTGTAATATGTGCTCTAGACTGTATCTATTTTGGTTTTACCGTGAAATATGTATATATTGATGTCTAGTTAAGCTTTAGCTACTAAACAGCTTTTGATGTTAATCCTAATCAACTCATAAGTATCGCTAAGAATACTGAGTAGTAAATACATTAGTAGTAGACCAATCAAGGAAGAAAACGAGTCACTTATCACCATCGTCCCCTAGATGGCGACACGATACACAACCAACCAACCTGATCACGTGGGTAGGTGAAGCCAGGGTTACCAACTGCTGTAATTATTGATTCATGTAATTCATTCGGAACAAAGATATCAGCAAATACAGGAAGGATATTCTTGATTTGTCTTTTTATTTCCTTTTTGACAGCATAAGTTACGACAATATCCTTCTAAACACATAATAGGCATACATACATGTTTGTTTGTATTATTTACGCATTGTATTAACGATTGTCCCTCTACAGTTTACACATTTCTAAGCCAACCATTACATTCACGTACTACAAATGTATATTGAATCACATATTTATTGATAATGTACACGAGTATCGAATTAGCCTCAATTTACGAGGATAAATCATTGTTTAAGATTACGTTTTCATGACCTTGATATACCACTAGTACTGTCACTCCTAGCAAGCTGTAGTAGTCCTCGTAATAGTGCGCACGTGTGGTAATTGAACGGATTAAGAACTAATAAACTCATTTTCTAAGCTCCCAGAGGACTTAGACAATAGTGACACCCACTGAACTACTAGTGCTCAGCCACCTGCTGCTAGAGTTAGTAAAGTGGAAGCAAGACTCGTTACCGGGATACAATTAGTACGATTTGAGTGATGGTTCAGTGGAGTGAGTGGAGAGATAGTCTACCAGCGCGTAGAGGACAGTAGGCTAGTGTTTTCAGACGCCCCCTGTACTCTAGTTTCATGCTTGTGTTTCACTGCGTTAGAAAGGGACACCATTGAGAAAGAAAAGTTTAATAAAATAGTTAACGTCATTGTGCAAGCGTGTGTGCGTATGTGAAGGAGACGTTACTTCACTAAACCTTGTTGAAAAAACTGTGAATGGCCCTACAAGTGCGTCTTCCATCTGAGCGGCTTCGTCACGCCAGCCAGCGGTCATGGTAAGGTAAGGAACGAGTCTTCCGGCCCCGTGTGGGAATCTGTGGTGAGCCTGGTGGCGTGCTTAGCTGTCACACCATTGGCTACGGTGAAGCATGCTTGATAAGTCCAGTTACAGGTTGATTCCAACTCAACACCATTACTTCCATGTTCAAACATAGGTAAATCTTACTAATAGCACCTCCTCACGGATCACCAAAATATTGACATAGGTGATAAGGTATGTAATGTACAACACGTTTGTGGTGGTTTTATTTGGGGGACGGCCTTAGTTTGGCCACAGAGGCTCTTTAAAAATCTGGTAGGTGCCTCAAATTCTAAGTCCACACAGATGTTAAGTTATGGTTAAGTTAAGGTTGTTAGGTTAGATTACGTTTATGTTATGGTTGGGTTAAGTTAGGTTAGGTTCGGTTATATAAGATTTTTACATTTTATCACCCAAATCCAGAAAAAATCTAAGGTTGAGAACCTTAACTTTTAGGTAATAAAATGTAAAAATCTTATATAACCGAACCTAACTGAACCGAACCTAACCTAACTTAACCTAACCTAACTTAACCTAACCATAACATAAACGTAACGTAACCTAACAATCTTAACCTAACCATAACTCAACATCTGTGTGGACTTAAAATTTGAGGCACCTACCAGATTTTTAAAGAGCCTCTGTGGCCAAACTAAGGCCGTCCCCCAAATAAAACCACCACAAACGTGTTGTACATTACATACCTTATCACCTATGTCAATATTTTGGTGATCCGTGAGGAGGTGCTATTAGTAAGATTTACCCAGACATATTTGAACCGATATTTTATCAGCAGTTTATGGTGTTACCTGATGGTTAGGATGAATTACTATAAATAATTTGTTTGGGCACTCATGGAATATAGGGGTCCCTCGCTTTGCTGTCCTGGATGAGTTGCCAGGTATCTATTTCTGCGGCAGTGTTACCAAAATAGGGATGCTAACTATGGTTGAGAATCGTACACAAATATGTGGGAATTGAGTGTGAAATCAAAGTTAAAACAATTAACTGCACTATTCAGTAAAATATGCTCGTTTTGGTTTCTCGGTACGACAATGTTGGGTATAATATAGTTAGTGGATCGGGAAGAGAGTTGAGAGACTATTTTGGTAACACTGCCGCAGAAATAGATATTTGGCAACTCATCCAGGGTAGCAAAGCCAGGGACCCCTATACTCCATGAGTGCCTTTGTTTGTACCGATGCTATCATAAAATGTTCTTTATTTAATGCTAGTGATTTAATGTTGAAATAATTCAAGTAAATGTATTTCTAAAAGATATTATTCTTTCTTGGAAAAAAAAGTAAAATTTTACATCTTCACCATAATGGCGTCTATTTACGAAATAAAATGTCGTCTGCAACTCGTCCAACTCCCAACTTTTGGTCATAGAGAACATTTGATAGCTTCTAAATTAACCTAACCTAACCTAACCTAACCTAACCTAACCTAACCTATATTAATCAAACTTTAACCTATATTGACAAATAACAAAACCTTGTTCAAACCAAACTAAACTTTACTCATCGAAGAGAGGGTCTCACAGAACACATTGAATATCTCACAAACTAAGAATTTGCGACGGAAATGTAATTAAGAAAACCTTCTCAAAATGCAACAGGTAATGCCAAAATATAATCCTGAATTCTCTAGAGCATTTTGGTGAAGATGTAAAATAATACCGAAGAAAAAAATACTCAGTAGTTACAGTTATAAACCCAATGAAAACATAATTTAGGGGAGATTTTAATCCAGACTTTCCCTCATGGGGGAGGGAAGGGTGTTGGTGGAAGATGAGGAGGAGGAAGAAAAGGAAGAAGAGATATATCGGTAATATTACTGATTGTTTGAGGCAAACAGCTTTGTTACTGATGATTATAGAAAAATAGTCAGTTATTATAATTTTCAGACTAAATTAAAAATAGTTTACATTAAAATCTTGACACGACAAATTCCTCCTTCCAAGGCTACAATTGCTGGATAGGGATGATTAGTGTTCATTACGACTGTTTTAAAGGTGACATTTACCTGGTATAAGGTCATCGATTGCTCTAATACAACAGTTAAGCGTATAACATTGTACGTCCCGTCTGAGGACAGTATGGCAGTAATTTGGGTAGTCTTTGGCCACTCGGCGGTGATATTAAATAATGAAAAATGGCCAGTGGATATCGGGGGATCGAACCCGGGACCTTAGGTTGTCATGCCCGAACGCTGACCACTGAACCCCCCCCCCCCACACACACACATCTATCACTGTTCTGTCCATATTATCTGAAACCTACATTAGGCTCGTTTTCGCCGTAAATTTGTTATCAAGTTAGATTTGATTGAGCTTCCTTCGGGTTGCTCTAGATTGATGCCAATGTGAAAACAGCCCGGCCTGCTCTCAACTCCTTAGTCCTCTTAAATAATGCTATCTCGGCTATTTTAATATGATGTATGTCTCCTCTCCAACCTCAAACACTTATTTCAACTCATTTAAGACCTTAATCTTCAATAATACTTACGTTTGGGTGGACTCCATATCTGATGAGACGATATTTCTCGATGTGGAAGCCATCTTTAAATCAGCAAGCGGCAGCCAAGCGAGAGCAAAGTTCCTGCACAGCTGGGTTGACTTAGGTTGGTTAAAAGTCAACCAACGGCTGCTTAAGGTTGCCTCTCCGGAGTTCGCGAAAATGAT
>JAPQNM010000033.1:5157452-5177452 GCA_029783475.1 Metacarcinus magister
CCGTTTTCTTCAATATGCTACAAAAGTGTTGGGAACATGTAGTAAAGAGGCTGATCAACTGTAAGTCTTGCTTGCCACATCATTATTGACTTCTTAAATTATTCTACTTCCTCACTGTGTCGGAATACATCATTTTGTTTCCCGTGCAGCTTTAGATTATGTTCATTTAATTTTGAGAAAATGTCTATTAAATATGAAAACTTCAGAATCCACTCATCATTGCAAACTAAGTTTGCCATACTGGATTTTTCTCCAGAAGGAAAATATGAAATTCCATCCATAGTTCATCTACCTTTTCTGAACGCGTACAGGTCCTGTTTGGGATAGGACTTGTACGCATGAGAGAGAGAGAGAGAGAGAGAGAGAGAGAGAGAGAGAGAGAGAGAGAGAGAGAGAGGGAGAGAGGGAGGGAGGGAGAGAGAGAGAGAGAGAGAGAGAGAGAGAGAGAGAGAGAGAGAGAGAGAGAGAGAGAGAGAGAGAGAGAGAGAGAGAGTTGAAGTTGTTTGTTCATGTGAAAAAAAATGAGAGGACGAGGGTGTTAGTGGAAGCAGGCGTGGAACAAAAATAAAATATGACAAGAGATGGTAAAGAACTACGTAAAAGTTAGTGACAAGAGGATGGGAGATGAGACAAAAATGAAGAATGAAATACGGTGCTGGAAGTATTTTGTAGGAATGAATATGTGGGTTTATAGTCTTATTTTGACTCTTCCACTGGATTGATAATAGATAATAAACCTCGCCCGACACACTCCGGAACCCCAAACACTGGCTGATCCTGCTTGGGAACTTGTTTTTGAACCTCCTGGATTCCTCTGCCCTCAGTAAATACCCACAGCTGCGTTATTCTCGTGTACTGCTCCTGTTTGTTCTCCCCACTCACTTACCTTCAGCCTCTCCTCTTCTCCCTCTTCCCTTCCTCCCTCCCTCGACGCAACACTGGCTGTGGCACCATTGTTAATAAAAGTCTCCATATGAAGTAGCAGGATAATTACTTGTTAGAACATTACCCAAGGTTGCCGATAGTACCTGTTGAGTATAAGTTATGCTACAAGGCGGGTTATGTATAGTTTTATCTATTTATAAGATGGAGATGCATATTTATAGTTACATAGTGATAGTTTGAAACAATGGCTGATGAGAGTAACACTGGCACTTGTCACAGTCTATGTTGTAATGGCCATTAGACCTTAACTCACAGATGTTGATGTTGGAAACGCGTCCTAATAATCATCAGGCATCATATACATACGTAGCTATACTGTGATCCTAAAAAGTAATGGCTCAAGTATGTTCGTGTTATATATTTTAAACATTTGCCAGTAATTCACAGCTTGCGTTAACTGTAACTCTGTGATATGAACAAAATGGCAACATGCTCCCCCACAACCCCGCCCCCCGCCCCTCGCCCTACGTAGGTGTATGTTTACGCACCAGTCAGCGCCGTTAGACCCGATTTACAGCCGCGGCGTGAGAACTTGAACGCTAAATTCTTTTTATGGCGAAAGTTTCTTCTACTTATCCAGTGTCCCTTAGCCTTAACCTTAACCTTATCCTTACCCTTACCCTTACGTTACTATTACCCTTAACCATACCATTACCCTTACCCTTACCCTTACTCTCCTCTCTTGCGGCCCGGCCCTTCAGTGCGTTACCCAGCACACCTACCTTGTTCTTTCATCGCAAACCTGTCTCCAGCCCCACCCCCCAACCCCGCATCCTGCACCTGTCCCCCCCAACATACAACTGTCCCCCCACACCCCCACCCTGCACCCTCCTTAGACACTGGGATGGTCTTGCATGAAAATTTGATCCCAGTGAAGGTAAACTCATGCTTACCTTTCTTTACCTACCTTTCTTTACCTACCAACAACAACCTTGAGTTTACAAAATCAAATTAATGAAAACAGTGATGCTGGTTTGCACTTCAAATTCTCACACGAGTGTACAGCAATACTAAATTTTTTCTTCTTTTAGCACTTGCTTGTAGTAGTGAAGTCATGTGAGTATTGAATGTTGCGTAAGTTATAGCGACTAATATTCTGAACACTGTTTGGTGTGACACTTTGTGTAATAATTATAATTGCATTGTTTCACCGCTTCCCCTTTTCAACTCCCGGCGAAAAAAAAATTATCCCCCTCAATAAATTTTGGCACAAATGTAAATAATAGTTGTGTTTATACAAGTTAGCTCTTTCAAACTTAGAATGGATATCATGTTAATTTACGTGAACGATATATGAGCGCTATATATTTTTTTCTCCTCCATCGCGACATCACCCAATTTATGTGTAGGAAAATAATGATACTAGTAATGATAATAATAATAATAATAATAATAATAATAATAATAATAATAATAATAATAATAATAACAACAACAATGACAATACTCAAAACAACAACAGATCCACACACACTCCCACTGCGTTCTGCAATACTCCACCGCCGCCTGGGCCCATCCAGTACACTTTTTGTTTACCTTCTATTACACCTTCGGAGAAACAGGCGCCGCGTGCTGGCAGGGCGATGGTTATGTGGGGATGCTTATTGACAGTGGTGGTGGTGGTGATGATGGTGGTGGTGGTGGAGGTGAAGGTGGGGGTGATGTTATGATAGTAGTTGTAGTTGTGGTAATAACGCTGATTCACGTTCAACTTTCACTGAATTACGCTGACTTGTGCAAGTGTTCCCTGCATCTTCCTCCCAGGTGGGTGAGGTTGTCGTGTTACATTGCACCAGGTTTGGGAGGTGTGATACGTGCCATTAATTATGTTTCTTCTGGCTCACAAGAGAGAGAGAGAGAGAGAGAGAGAGAGAGAGAGAGAGAGAGAGAGAGAGAGAGAGAGAGAGAGAGAGAGAGAGAGAGAGAGAGAGAGAGTGTAAATCAGTCAGTCAGTCAGTTAACCCAGTGGTTCTCAACCTGGGGGCCGGCCATGGCCCCCAAGGGGGCCATGGCGGGCTGTCACAAATTACGTATTTCTAAATAACGTTAGAACTCTTAAATAAAAAAATTTGCATTTTTTTCTCTGTCAAATGGATAATTTAAGATTTTACACGTTTAGTCCCTGTCCGTGTGACAGGCACTGAACTGAGCTGCTGGCCAGACGTGTTCAGTACGTGTCCATGTGTCATTTATATATATATATATATATATATATATATATATATATATATATATATATATATATATATATATATACATATATATATATATATATATATATATATATATATATATATATATATATATATATATATACATATATATATTTATTTATTTATTTATTTATTTATTTTATTATTTTTTTTTCAGGGTGAGATTTGGGAGAAAAATGAAGGTGGGCCACAAGGATATTAAAAATTCCTGAAGGGAGGAATTGAGTGGAAAAGGGTGAGAACCACTGAGTTAACCAGTCATAGCCACGGTGTTGTGACACCACGCTGTTCATACATGTACAAGACGTGTAAACTCCGTCCCTGCAGTGAGTGTATCGGGTCATAAGTGTACTTGGCGTGTGTCCGCTCCTTTGAGTCTGCCTTCATTTGTTGTGCCTTGTATGTTGGTTCTCTCCTTCACCTTCCCCTCCTTCACCTTCCTCTCCTTCACCTTCCCTTCCATCACCTTCCTCTCCTTCACCTTCCTCTCCTTCACCTTCCCCTTCCCCTCCTTCACCTTCCCTTCCTTCACCTTCCCTTCCTTCACCTTCCCCTCCGGCAGGACAAAAGATGTGAGGTCACTAACTCAAGCCAATTGCCGCTGATGGAGGAGAGGGGAAAGGAAAGGGGAAAAAAAAGAGTGAGGTGACATTGGAGGAAGGAGGCTGAAAACGAGAAGGGCGGGACAGAAGGGAGTGTAAATAATGATCGTGTGAGATTGTGCAGCTTGGTGTGTAAGGGAAAGAGGGGAGTGAGCAAATCAATCCATGAGAATGAAGATAACATAGAGTGTAAGAGGGAGAGCATAAGGAAAATTCTTACCTTTTTCCCCTTGGTGAAGAAATTCAGGAGTTGATATTTTTTTTATCTGAGTTGAACTTTTTCCGATATATTCTTATATTCTCTCTCTCTCTCTCTCTCTCTCTCTCTCTCTCTCTCTCTCTCTCTCTCTCTCTCTCTCTCTCTCTCTCTCTCTCTCTCGTGAGAAAAAAATGGAAAATAAGGAAGGGAAAGGAGGAAATAGAAGAGAATGAAAGAGTGATGCCACTAGACAATCTTTTAATTAGTATTTATTATTGGATGAACTGAAATTACTGTTTTTAATTAGCATATAATTAGTGTGCAAATTGACAATTAATGTTTGATAAGTGTGCAGCCTCACCAAAAAAGTGAGGTGGAAGGCAGGAACCAGCTAAATATACACTACTTTATATATTATTCCGTTTTTTATTCTAGTATTTCAAATGTTCAAGGTTCACAGGAGGCTAGAAAAGGATATTTCTTCGATTAAAACCTAAGTATTTTTTTTGTTTTTCGTAAGGTGTCATAACAGTTACAAAGACTAAGAAGTGAAAAGAGGTGAAAAGAAAGAAAATGTATAAAAAAAAAGAAAAAAAAAGATTCCAGTAGTATTGAAAAAACTTAACAAAGGTAATCTAATCTCATTGCATTTCCATCTGTTGTATTCATGAACATTCATTCTCCTTATCACATTTTTCTTTTTATAATCTACAGGGTGTTTTTTGTGAGCCCAGAAACATTTCTTTCGGAATTTAATTAGACTACATAATTATAAATTCCTGCAGGTGTTCTTTCTCTCTTTTTTTTCTTTCTTTAATATATTTCTACCCCTTGCTTACATTTTTAAATTCTTCACCTGCATATTCATTAATTATCTATCTCTATTGCTGCACTTCATTTTCCTTCCTAATCAGACCTCTCTATCTCTTCCTTCTGCTCTTGCTACTGTTCCCCTTCCTCCTCCTCAGCCTCCTCCTCATTTAATATTTCTGTCTTCCTCTTGATGAATATAATGAGGATACTATGATTGCATGTAAATAACAATGATTGCACAGTTGAAGGTCAGAAACAAGTTGATCAGAAATATAACTAATTCGTGCCACAGTCACTTGCGTATAACATTTATCTCTTTCTCTCTCTCTCTCTCTCTCTCTCTCTCTCTCTCTCTCTCTCTCTCTCTCTCTCTCTCTCTCTCTCTCTCTCTCTCTCTCTCTCTCTCTCACACACACACACACACACACACACACACACACACACACACACACAATCACACACACAATCACACACACACACACACAAACACACAATATACTAATACAAATCTATCATCCTTCTTCGTTTAATTTTCTTGCTCCTCCAATTATCATTCCTCGTTCCTTACTCTAACAACTTCCCTTTATTTCAAGAAGACAATGAATGCTTCATGGAGTAATTTGCCTCATTTCGTTATCCTCTTTCGCCCACATTTTCCTTTTCATTCGTAACCTCAATAACATTTCCATCAAAAGTTTCGTCCCTGGTTTTGCTTTAATTCTGTATGTATTTAACATTTACATTCAGTATTTGTTTTTTATTCCATGGTCTGTTAACTCCTTTATCATACTCCTTTATAATATATTCAAAACCTTTAGTTATAATCCTCTTATCTTCCATTGTTTTCCCTCTTGTTAAGGGTCGGTTGTCTTTGTGTAAGTCTTGTCTTAAGTTGTTTATCTTCTGTTTCTTCCTCCGTCAGTTTCCTTCCTCTCTTTTCCCTCTCCACAGTATACTTTTAAAGCAACATTCCCCTTCCTCTCACTTCTTTGATGGCTTTATCTTCCTTCCTGTTCCCTACATGTCCATCCCAGCACTATCTTCCTCTCTAATCTTGACATTCTTACGTGTCCTGCAGCGCCTGCTCTCTTGATGTTTTCTTTTCTTTATTCTTGTTGATGTAGATTTAACTTCCTTGATCTCTTCAATGTTCATTTCGATTCTTCTTATTTATCTTTCAAGATCTAAGCTTGTATTATGTGCATCTTATGCATCTTATGTGCATCTTGCATTTTTTGTTTTCATTAAACTTGTAACCACCTCTTCCATTCTATCTTTATCCTTTCCTTAATGTCTGCTTCACCTCTCCTGAATTAAAAAAAAATGGAATATTTCACTTCCTGTAATCGATAATTTCTTCTGTCTTTTATATTTATTTTCTCTCTTCCATAATGTTTTTTGATCATCTCTTCTGTTTTCCTTGAATTTATCGTCAGTCTTTCCTCCTGAAGTACTTGCACAGCCCATGAAAAATACTCCTTTCAGCTTACCGTCAAGGCGAGGTCATTCAACAACTCTCGTTAACCCTGCTCTCTAATGCTCTCATTCATATTATTCAACACCAAAATGAACACGAATGGACTGAGTGAGGGTCCACCACCTAACCCTAACCTAACCCTAACCTAACCTAACCTAACCTAACCTAACCTAACCTAACCTAACCCAACCTAACCTAACCCCAATCCTAACCCAACCCTAACATCAAACCACTCTCACTCTCCACAGGTTATGTTATCACTCTCATTACTTGTCTCATTAGCTTCTCGGTCACTCTTTTCTTTCTCCTGCTCTTGTATACTACCTCATGTACTTGCATTATGTCTTCCTTTACCCAGTGAACGCACAACACATCTATTTTATCGGTTGCTTTTTTGTACTTGTAATTAATATCAAAGGTTATTAGTCTTTCCCGGATTATTTAGACTTTCATTGAGTATTACGTCATATACTTTAAGTTAGGTTAGGTTAGGTCATATACTTTATTTATTTACTTTATCCATTTTCTTTATTTTTTTTCTTTATGTTAATGAATCACAGACTTTGCATAATCCATCTTATTAGGGATATAGAAAGTGTTTTTAGGTACGTGTGTGGTTCCCAGCAGTGTGTTGATCCAATATGGTTAGGTTAATGCAGATAAACAGTATAAACCTAACTCCACCTCGGACCAAGATCAAGATCCATCCGTGGAGTCGAGGCTCAAAGGATGGAAGCTCAAGGAACGAACGAACACATTTAGTTTAAGTCTTAAGTGTAACAGATACCATACTAAAGAGAAAGAAAAAAAACAAAATAGATTTAGTTAGCGCTAAAAAACTGTTCCGGATTTAATGATACAAAGGATTACAAAGGAATACAAATGAATACAAACCAACAGCCTGGTTTTGGCCGTGAATTATACTACTACGACTATTAAGAACATTATTGGAAGTTGGCACGTGTATGAAAGAGAGAAAGAAAATATATAGCGTGCTGAGAGGATAAGAAATGCAGGGTTGGGAAAAAGGTCATGTGTGTAAAGAGTGTAGTATATCCCCAAGGAGTGAGTGTCCCCATTTTAGAGACCAGTGCTAGATGCAAGGGTAAAGAGGGGCTTTTAGGGTCGATAAAATGGAAGGTGAGAGTGAGAGGAGGAGAAAAATAATAGAAAGAACGAACTACACACAACAAAACACCATCAAGTTTAATCGATTCGTTCTGCCCTTCAAACTTTCACAGATTTCATAATAATTTGCAGTTTATAAAATACTTGAATAAATGTACAATATTACATATTATTAGATTGAAAGGTAGTATGGAGGACTAGAATACGAGGGAAGGGAGAAAGGTATGATGGATGGAAAGATAGATTAAAAGTAATAAAGTAAAATAAAGAAAAAATAAAGGAAAAATAAAAAAATAAAAAATCCACTTATACCAACAGTGCAATCGGAAACTGTGACAATTTTACATCCAATATGAAATCCAATTAGACATTATAATTGATCTCATAGCCTTAAAAAAACACTAACATTCTCCTTCTGAACCCAACGCTGCCCCACAGTTCACATACACAGCAAATTAAGGTTGCCAAATATTCATCCCGAATAACTATGCAAAATATATTATGTGCCTAGAGCCAGGAGAGCTAATACATAGTAACTCAACATTTATAATAATAATAATGAAAGTCATGGCGTGGATTCATTAGGCTACAACGACAAAAATATAACAACCGAACCTAACAAACTCTTAATAAATTTTTTTTCTTCACTGGGACATCAAACACGCAATCCCTATGTTCACTGACTGCTGTGCAAAGAAAAATGAATTGCTATTGACTATGGTTTTTAAGATCATTCAGAAAAATAAAGATAAATAAAGCCTTAGACCTAGATAATTACCGAACATTGAGGTGCAGTTAGTCAATGATGCTGAGATGCGTGTCACCTCAGCGCTCAGCATCATTCCTGAGGCCTTGGAGTCTGCTGAAACGTATCAATCATCCTTGAACACGAGACAGACTGTTGCATCTGGGTTACTACTCTGCACTTCCTTGGACAAAACATTATCGACCTGTTAACACACGAGAGAAGATGGAAAAACTTATAGATCTGTTTGCTGACTGCCTCAAACCAGTCTCAGAGCAAGATTCGTACCCAGACGCACTAACCAATCCATTCATCAATAATAAAGTAAAAAGGCTATGTGTTGACTGACTCTCCAAGTTAAATATTCTTACCATGAAAAAAATAATAAGAGTATTCTTGTAAAGGTTAGGTCTTGTTATTTTTGTCTTCCGGTTAAGAAGTGAAAATAACATGTACTGTTACACTGAGCAAAGAGTCTCATGGAATATAATTATGTAACGAATGAATATGTGGGTTAGTGCACGAAATGGATGAACCAAAGACTTACTGTATTCGTTTGATGTGTGGTAGTAAAAAATAGCACTCTTGTCAATCATTGAGTCTGCCTAGAGGGCCGGGTGGCTCTGTGGTACAGTGCTCGGCTCGCGACCTAAAGGTTGCGAGTTCGATCCTGACTTAAGGCAGTTTCTTGGTGAGAGGGAGGGGTAGCGCTCTCTCGTTAACCCTAGCAGAACTATATGGCCTATAGATGCCTAGTTCGGGGGATTCTTTAATCACCTTTGAGTCTGCCTTCGATGCCTTCGATTCTGTCTGGGCCTTGGCGGGGATGGTGGGTGTCCTTGGTGTACATGAACATTGTGAAAAGACACTAAACAATCTGTTCCCATCAGTACACCTTCAGGCAAACACCAGTATTTGGTGCACTTTGGTGCACCAAGAAAACGGTGGAGTGTGCACTATATGTTAACGGAGATACATCAGTTAATAAAGGGTAACTGGAAAAAAGGGGAATAGTAACTAAAAAAAAATTAATATTAACTAAAAACTGAATAGTAACTAAAAAAAAAAGAATGAATAGTAACTAAAAAAAATAACAGGAGCAAAAAAAATGAATAATAACTTTTTAAAAATTAGTAACTAAATAAATTGAATAGTAACTAAAAAAAATAATAGTAACTAAAAAGAATTAAAGTAAAATTAAAGTTATGATGCCATAATATCGATACTCAGGTGATTAAGTAACATAAACTGAAAGATCATGAATATACAATCTTCAAAAGTTACATTCATCGTCATAGCAAGCATCATGAAACTGTGAAATCATTATGAAAACATAGTATTACAAATATTTTAATAAAATTCTTTGGTCACTATCAAACTTTATCTTTTTTCCACCCATTCAATTACCAAGACCCGCACATCATTGATCTTCACGTCTTCCACTTGCAACGCTCCACATCCACTTCTATAGAACCTTGATGTTTTTTTTCTGCCCCACTTTGCACGTTATTACCTTCCTAAAACATCATCAATGTCTACAAACTCAAGCAAGATTGCACTAATCAACTCAGCTGCAATTCAAGCCAAGTGTCTCCGGCGGCTCCACGCGGGGAAAATATTCAGCAGACGGCGGAAGATTATGATAGCGAGGAAAAAAAGGAAAATGAGAGAGAGATGAGAGGGCGAGAAAAGTCGGGGTGAGACAAGGAGTCGTTGAGAATAAGACGAGTAGTAAGAAAAGTGATGCATGAGGAAGGAGGAGTAGAGAGGAAGAATGAGGAAGGGATGTATTAGAGATGAGTGAGTGAGGAGGAGGAAGGCATGACAACGTGTGTGTGTGTGTGTGTGTGTGTGTGTGTGTGTGTGTGTGTGTGTGTGTGTGTGTGTGTGTGTGTGTGTAAAAAAAAAGGTGATAAATTAAAGTACAAGAAATGTAATAAAAATATCGGAAGCTAACTATCCCCTTCTGTGTTATATTTTTTCTTCGTGTTTCTTAGTACCTATTTTTTTTATGAGTAGCCTCACATAAATAAATGTGATTGAAGTCATCCCCTTACACCCTCACACCATCATAAAATACACCAACACATAATAAACAAATACGTTCTCCTTCCCTCCCTCCTTTCCTTCTTACAAGTGGCGCCACACGGACGGCGTCACAGAGCAATAAATGTGATGCGGTGTGTCACCAGTCGAGGCACAGACAGGCAAACAACACACGCCTGACCCATTTGTCAACTGGGGAGGGGGGAGAGAGAGAGAGAGAGAGAGAGAGAGAGAGAGAGAGAGAGAGAGAGAGAGAGAGAGAGAGAGAGAGAGAGAGAGAGAGAGAGAGAGAGAGATTCAGATTCAGATTCATAGCTTTTATTCACAAGATGAGTGCATCATACATGTGAAAGAGACATGTATTGCCTAATAAAGGCATGTCTCATCATTTAAAAAAAATAAAAGTAACTTTTAACATTTTTACATATATGGGTATGGGTATATGATTTATATATATATATATATATATATATATATATATATATATATATATATATATATATATATATATATATATATATATATGTATATATATATATATATATATATATATATATATATGTATATATATATATATATATATATATATATATATATATTTATACGTATATAGATGGTGTTAGCTGGAGTGACCTGCCGGGAGGAAACAGGAGCGTTGAGGTACAAGGGAAGGAAGGAAACAAAAGGATAAAACGGAATGGGGAAGGAAAAGGACGGAAAGGGGAAGGAATTGAGAAAGAGAAGCAAGAGAAAAAGAATGACGGGAAGGAGAAAGAAATCGAGGAAGAGTGAGGGAAAGAAATGGTAGTACGGGAAGGAAGAGGGCAAGGAGGAGCCAGGGAGAGGAACAGAGGGAAGGGACTGGAAGGAGGAAAGTGTCCAAGAAGAAGAAGAAGAAGAAGAAGAAGAAGAAGATGAGGAAGAAAATAGAATACGCCTCGTTGGCAGAACAAACAATGACACAACCAACAGGTGACACGACAAGGAAAACATGTAGTAAGTATAATGTAAAATTAAAAGGCTTCTCTCCAGCACAGATGATGATGATGCTGCTGAAGGAAGGAAATACTTGTGATAGGATAGGAATCATTTATTGAATTCAAGTTGGAAAAAAGAAAAAGTAGATGTTCACAAACCAATAATAATAATAGTAATAATAATAATAATAATAATAATAATAATAATAATAATATTATAATAATAATAATAATAATAATAATAATAATAATAATAATAAATGGTTTATTATAATGGCCGCCATGGACTGAAAATATACAAGGGAGTTAAACAAATTATAATACTAACAATCATAATATTAATGATATAAGAAAATACAAATTTACATTATCGCCATATCTAAAGGTAACATTATTGTAGAATATTAGTATATTTACAAAGAGTTTAAAGCGCGTGCGATGGTTGGAATCGCACTCCTGTGATACCGTGACGATGTGCGTGGTGGTCAGGGGGATGACATGCAAAATCCAGCTGAACCCCTTAAAAAAACAAGTCATAGAGATGTTTGCATTTTTGACATCCTTGGGACTTCTAGTCAACATTTCTGGATGATAACATTAAATGTGGGCGGTGGCAATTTTTTTATTTGCCTATTTTCAAGATGGCTGCCACCGAAAACAAAGAGTAGCATATCTCACCAACTAATGGGTCGATTCTGACGATTTTGATATCAAATTATATGTTTTCTGGTGTGCTGAGTTAATGTCATGAAGATGGTGGGTAAAAGCTTTTTTCCACCAATGAAAAACTTGCTTAAGATGAAGAATAATTTTCTGTCTCGTAGAAATGGAATTGTTGTTTGAGGTGATGCGTCAATAACTTGCCTTTGAGTGTCATGATGCCCTTGATCACTTCCCTGAGGGAAGGTCGACGCCTCGGGTCTCGCTGAGTGCTGAGCTCAGCCACCCTCCTTAGATGGGGCGTGAGGAAGTCCTGGCGGCAGTGTTCAATCAAGCACTGAAACATGAAGCCGAAACTGTACACGTCTTCTGAAGGCCACACCCGTCGTCTCAGCAACACCTCCGGTGCCATCCACTTATACGGAAGATAGAGGTGTTTCTCATCCTCCCGCCACTCTTTATCCTCGTGGTCGTCGGCTTCCACAACACTCATGGCACTAAAGTCTGTGGCGACACGACCCACGCCACCAGCCCAGCCAAGGTCGATGAGGTGAAACACTGGTTGTGCAAGCGTACGAAGGTGACATGCTTACCTCCGCGGTGCCACGTGACACTCACCTTCACCCTGGCCTCAAAGGCGCTCCATTGGGCTTTCACTAGACGGCGAATGTTCAGTGTTGCAAGGCGTGAAGTAGCGCGTCGCCCCCCTTCACCGGCTTTCGCCTTTTGAAGGTGAATAATCCCACCTGTTTGTACCGGGGTACATCGGGAAACCAGAAAGGATCCTGGCTTCTCGAGGGAAAGCTTAACTTTTATGGGATATTTCCGCGCCTCTCCAGCCTCCAACATGCAGATGCCTGCCGTCACAATCTTCCGTGTTAGTTTAGTGTTCATTCTTAATTCCTCCTTTTTATCTCCTTGACGTTGTTTCAAGTAATCCTCGAGAACATGAACATCGTTCCTCTTACTTGCTTTCCCGAACCTCCTTGTCATCTCATTTGCATTATTATTCACTTCTTTCCAGATTTCTTCCTCCGCCAGACGTTGGTTTTCCACTACTTTGCAGCAAATGATTTCTTCAGTTGTGTTACTGTATATTTCGTCCTCAGCCTCGTCGGTATAATACTCTTCTTCACTCGAACTTTGGTTTTCTTCCTCTCCAAAGCTTACGTATTCTTCGTCCGTGTCATTGCATTCTTCTTCCGTATTATTGCATTCTTCGTTCTCCGCCTCGTCGGTAAAATAAACTTCCGCACTCAAACTTTGGTTCTCATGCTCTCCAAAGCTTACGTATTCTTCATCTTCTTCCAATTCATTTCGTTCGTCCTGTTTTTTATCATTATCTTTCGGTTCCTCATCAACGTGGTTGCATTCTTCCATTCCTGACAGCGACCTGCCTTGCCATAAGACAACCTTTCCTTTATTTACATGAAGGATGAAGATCTCAGTCTTAGGATCCTCAGTCAACAGTTGACTGAGGATGTCGTGCAAGTGTACGAAGGTGACGTGCTTATCTCCGCGGTGCCACGTGACACTCACCTTCACCCTGGCCTCAAAGGCATTCACTAGACGGCGAATGTCCAGTGTTGCAAGGCGTGAAGTAGCGCGTCGCACCCCTTCACCAGCCTTCACCTTTTTGAAGGTGAATAATCCCACCGGTTTGTACCGGGGTACATCGGGAAGCCAGAAGGATCCTGGCTTCTCTAGGGAAAGCTTCACCTTCTTGGGACATTCCCGCGCCTTCCCGGCCTCCAACATGCAGAAGCCTGTTGTCAGCATCTTTGTTGTTCGTCCAAGGTTCATTTTCAATATGCATTTTATCACAAGTTAATAAACATAGATGGCCAAAATATTGGGATAGTCTTAAACTCCAACCTAATAACAAACCTCAAATTTTGAATCAAAAATAATTTTTTTTCTCCTAACTCCAACCTCACCCTATCTTCACGTGCTGCTATTGGCTGGCTGGCCAAGGCTGCGTGTGGCCAGCCAGCCAATAGCAACACACAGCCTTAACCAGCCAGCCAATAGCAGCACGTGAGGATATGGTGAGACTGGAGTTGAGGGAAGAATAAAATTTTTATTCAAAATTTGAGGTTTGTGGTGACACACACACACACACACACAAGTATATATATATATATATATATATATATATATATATATATATATATATATATATATATATATATATACATACATACATACATACATACATACATACATACATACATACATATATATATATATATATATATATATATATATATATATATATATATATATATATACATACATACATACATACATACATACATACATACATACATACATAGATACATACATACATAGATAGATAGATATATATAGATATATATATATATATATATATATATATATATATATATACATACATACATACATACATACATACATACATACATACATACATACATACATACATACATATATATATATATATATATATATATATATATATATATATATATATATATATAATATGTACATATATTTTTGGTTAACTATACATGATTTTTCACCTAGTTATATCACAAAACTTAGGGAAATCACTTGGTGTTTGTGGGAGGACAGTTAGGAAATGTTTGGCAAGGTCTGTGAGGGTGGGATCGGACACTTCACACTGCACGCGTACTGCGTTAACTAGTGGACAGTCTCTAAGGTAGTGTTCCAAGGTGTGTCCATCATCCTTGTCACACATTTGGCATCGTTTCCTCTCCTCTGGTGTGGCGATTCCCATTTGCCAGGCATATGGGTAGCCAAGCCGTATTCTTGACCTTACTACCTCATAACGATGGGTTTCGCCGCGGTGCGGGTGTTGAAGTATTCCTTCGGTCACTTCTCCTAGCCACCAAGCGCTGACACTGCCCCTCTGACGCTCCGTGCTCTCCTGTTGTTGTCTTCTTGTCTCTGTTTGGTGTTTGGTCTTGCCTTGTAGCTGCCTTTGGGTTCTGGAGATGTCAAAGCTCACCGCTGGGTCTCGTGCTCCTCCCTTTGCGAGGGTGTCGGCCTTTATATTCCCGGCGATGCCAACGTGTGATGGGATCCAGTTGATGTTAACTGTTCGACCTTGTCTTTGGATAGCTGTGGCTGTGGTGAGAATACTGTGCGTCAGAAGTATGTTTTCATTGTAATTTGTGTTTAGTGAGGCGATGGCTGTCATGGAGTCTGTGTTTATGAGTACATTGTGGTTGTGGAAGGTGTGTGCGTGTTCAAGTGCTATTTCTATGGCTGCCAGCTCTGTTTGGGTGAAAGAGGAGAAGTCGGTAACCCGCATTGACAGCTTTGGCAGTAGTCGTGGCTATCACCACATTGCCTCTCGCCGCACTGGTGGTGGTGGTGGTGTCGGCGTCGGTGGCGGTGGGGGCGACGGCGGCGGCGATGTCTCTGCTGTTCACTGTGCACACAAACGCTGCACCTGTTTTTCCTCCCTGTGGCTCCGCAGACCCGTCGGTGTAGTAGATTGCTGTGATTGCTGTCTGGTCCTTCTTTTTCTTCCGTAGTGACTAAATAGTTGTCGTGTACGGCTGCTGCTGCCAGGGAGGGCTTGTGTGGACCTCCTGGAGGACAGCAGCGGCCCTCATCTCGTCCAAAGTGACTCCAAGGTCGTGTAGGATCGCCGCTGCCTTGGTGATCCACTTGCCCTGTCTGCGTTGTCCTTCCTGATGGCGTTGTAGTGCTGTGTGGACATGATCGGGATGAGACAGAGAGAGAGAGAGAGAGAGAGAGAGAGAGAGAGAGAGAGAGAGAGAGAGAGAGAGAGAGAGAGAGGAGAGAGAGAGAGAGAGAGAGAGAGAGAGAGAGAGAGAGAGAGTAGAGAGAGTAGAGAGTAATAATAATAATAATAATTTTATTTCCACTGACAGTGGTTATTCTTAATACATTGAAGAATGCTTTAAATAAAAAAAGAGAACAAAGTGTCCATGAAGACCATTATTAAAATATTATACATAAATGAGCAAGACAACAAATAACTTTGATCCTTAAAATTTAGGGTTTAAAACATATATACAATTAAAGTGATAAAAACAATACTTAAAATAAAAGTTCCATTAAAATCTAAAAATATTTAGTTTAAAAGATACAAATATAATAGAATACAAATAGTTTCGGACCACTAAAATTAAAACAATGGAGAGCGAGCGTTCATGACATTATTGTTTTGTCAGTGAGGGCGTGATATAAAATAATAGATCCAGAAGTCGAAGCCTCGATTCATGTAAAGCAGGCTCGTGAATCAATAAAGGGAATAGATGATACAGGAGTCGAAGCCTCGATTCGTATAAAGTAAGCATGTGATTCAAATTAAAAGACAGACCTCATATTTAGATGTAAATAATAGTGATACTGAACAATAGCCAGTTATTCAGTAGTAACAATGTGAAATATATTGTTTATTGATGAGTACATTTTTGAGTCTTAACTTAAATACAGATAGGGTATTGGCCTGTTTGAGGTGTGTTGGGAGGTCGTTCCATATCTTTGGTCCTCTCACAGAGAGGGATCTGGCTCCAGTGTCAGTATTTACCTTGGGAACATACAGATTGTTTTGTTGTCTCGTAGTGCTACAGGTTACTTGATTTACAGTTGATAGAGTCAGCAAATGGGCAGGAAAAAATTTGTTAATATATTTAAAAATTGCTACTCCTGAGTCGTACGTTATTTTATCTTTCATAGTAAGCCATTGTAGTTGATGTAAAATAGGTGTGGCATGGTCATATTTCCTGGCTCTTTCGTCAGCAACTTTGGCAGCAAAATTTTGTAGTTTTTGTACATTTGTTAGTAGAGTTGTGTTTGTAGTGCCCCATATCACAGTACAATAATTTAAAATGCTCAACACAAGAGATTGTACTATTATTGTGCGTGTCTTTTTGTCGAAAAAGTTTTTTATTCTATTGATAAACATGAGAGTGCCCATTGCCTTCTTATTAGTTTCATTAATATGTTTATCAAATGTTAAATATCTATCCATGTACAGGCCGAGGCTTTTCACATGTATAGCGGGTGTAATGTTGCTATTGTTGAAATGTATGGTGATGTTACTTGGTATTTTAGAGAGTAATTGGCGACTTCCAATGAAAATGCATTGAGTTTTGTTAGCGTTCATCATTAAACCATTACTGAGAAAATATTGTTCTGCTTTTCGTAGTGTTTCCTCCGTTTTATTTATTAGATTATTAGTTTGGTGGATCCAGCCACTGTGTAGGAATTGTGTATCATCGGCATATTGAACAAGCATACAGTCATTGATGTTATCTATCATGTCATTTACAAATATATTAAAAAGTATTGGTCCTAGGATAGAGCCTTGAGGTACACCATATTCTATTGATAGTTTGGAAGAAGTGATATTATTAATGCGAACTGATTGTGTTCTTTCATCTAGGTAGTCTTCAAACCAAAATGTGTCGATTCTTAACTTACGCATTTTCTTTAAAAGAATGGTGTGACTTACACTATCAAATGCCTTAGAGAGATCACACAATGTTAGTAATGAAATCTTTTTGTTATCCATGTTATTGTAGATTTGGTTTGTAATGACTGTGAGGGCTGTTTCTGTAGACAGTTTCGCCCGAAAACCATGTTGGTTATTTGAAAGGAGGTTGTTTGACTCTAAATATATTGTGAGTTGCCCAGCGACGATTTTTTCAATTATTTTAGAAAAAATAGGGAGGAGTGAGATCGGGCGGTAGTTACTAACGTCGCTTTTTTCCCCATTTTTAAAAGAGAGGAGTTACTACGGCATGTTTCCAGCTAGTGGGAAACTTGCCAGTGACTATGGATGAATTTATAATAAATGTTATATAAACGGCAATGATATATAAAGAGTCTTTAATAAAACGAAGAGAAATATTATCAGAGAGAGAGAGGGAGAGAGAGAGAGAGAGAGAGAGAGAGAGAGAGAGAGAGAGAGAGAGAGAGAGAGAGAGAGAGAGAGTGAGAGTGAGTGTGACCGTCTCCCAGCTCTCCCTGCTACAGTTGCCGCCCCTTAACCAGCCCATCAGCCACTGCCCCATCAAGTCCAGCTACAACACCTGGCCTACCCCCATTACCAGAACTAGAAGCCAGATATGTCAACCTCCGGCCTCAGGATCCTGTCAGCCAATGTCCGTGGCTTCAGGACAAATATAGGGGAACTCACATACACTGCCCTCAGGAATAAAGCAGACATCGTGGTGGCGGTCGAAACATTCCTGACAGACGAGTGTGTGACGTCATGTGATAGAATACCGGGCTACTGTCATTGGGTGAGACGTGACAAGACCACCGGTCAAGGTGGAGGAGTCGCTGTTTGCCATCGAGAGGGCCTGCAGCTGCAGTTACTCTCCGTCCAGGCCCCGGAGGAATTAGAAGCTATGTTCTTCCGCCTCCTACTCGCCGATAAGAGTGCTGTCCTGCTCTGCACCATTTATCGTCCACCACGGCAAGGCGGCGCCCCACTCACCTTCCTTATCGACGAGCTGGACTCCATCATGGCCACCCACGCCTGTCAGAACATTGCAGTCGTGGGTGACATGAATCAGCACCTGGTGAGCAGGGCCTTCATTGAGTTAACAGTGATCCATGGGCTCACCAACCATGTTACGTTCTCCACACATGTACTTGGTGGCTCATTGGATCCTGTTCTCACCGATCTTCCTCGTGACTCAGTGCATTGCCAACAACTGATCAGCAGTTCTGACCACAACGCAGTGCTCTCCCATCTTGGTCTCAATCCAGCGAGCGAGGAATCATGCCAGCGAACCATCTGGCTGTGGGACAGAGTTGAATGGCCTGCCCTCAAGCTTACCTTGGCAGCCACTGAGTGGCCAACAGTACTCAGCGGCAACGTGGATGAAGATGCTTCTGCCTTCACCACCACCCTCCTCGCCGTTCAGACCCAACACGTCCCCCACAGGGAGTACCGGGTCGAGCCACGAGACCAGCCATGGTTCGGATACAGGTGTCGCATGGCGGCGGAGGAAAAACATAAAGCCTGGATACATTTTAAACACCGCCCCACCCAGCGAAACAAGGCCTTACACCGTGCCGCCTGCAAGAAAATTATAAAAACAGCAGCCTGGGCCAGAAAAAAGTGGGAAAATGACACCAGGAGAAAATTGTTCTCCAACCAAACCGACCCCAAGCAATGGTGGTCTTTGGTGAAGGAAAGACAGGGCACCACCACCCAGGAGAGAATTCCTCCGCTCACATCACAAGCTGGCGACTGGGTGGTGAAAAATGAAGAAAAAGCTGACCTCGTGGCCACTCACTTCAGTCAGAAAATGACCACCGAGGAGCCTGAGAGGCAGCCACCATGCCTCCCCCACCTGTGCCTCACCACCCTTGACAGCCCGGTGGTAACCGAGGACACCGTGGCTCGCCTCCTTCGCACCGTCAATACTAGAAAGGCCCCTGGACCTGACGGTGTGAGTCCCATCCTGCTGAAGCACTGTGCCGAAGAGCTTGCAGGTCCCCTCACGCACATCTTCCAGCAATGCCTTCAGACTGGCACCTGGCCAGCCCTGTGGAAGGAGGGCCGTGTCACACCCGTACACAAGAAGAAAGACAGGACGGATCCGGCCAACTACCGTCCTATCTCGCTCCTGTCAGTTGTCAGTAAGATCCTTGAAAGGGTGATAGCTGAACAACTAACTCACCACTTGGAGGAGCATCACCTCATGTCCACACGACAGTACGGGTTCAGGAAGGGACGCTCAGCCTCTGACATGCTTCTCCTGCTCATCAAGGCATGGCAGGATTCCCTCGACTCCAGCCGTTCCTCGCTCGTGATAGTGTTGGACATTGCAGGGGCTTTTGATGCTGTCTGGCACAAGGGCCTCCTTGCAAAACTCGAACAGCTCGACATATCGGGGCACCTGCTGGCGCTGTTCACGAGTTTCTTGCAAGGCAGGAGTCTTAGAGTGGTAGTAAACGGGTGCACGTCTGCCACATACCCAGTGGAGGTTTCTGTTCCACAGGGCTCGGTTCTGGGTTCCATCCTCTGGAACATATACCTGAATGACCTCCTTCAGAGCCTCCCCGTGGTATCGGCCTATGCCGACGACTGCACCCTCTCCCACTTCTTCAACAGGCATAAGGCTGCGAACGTGATAGATGCCACCAACCGCCAACTTGGTGACATCCTGGCCTGGGGTAAAAAGTGGCAAGTTAAA
>JAPQNM010000033.1:5187452-5189952 GCA_029783475.1 Metacarcinus magister
GAGAGAGAGAGAGAGAGAGAGAGAGAGAGAGAGAGGGAGAGAGAGAGAGAGAGAGAGAGAGAGAGAGAGAGAGAGAGAGAGAGAGAGAGAGAGAGAGAGAGAGAGAGAGAGAGAGAGAGAGAGAAAGAGAGAGACCGAGACCGAGACCGAGACCAAGAGTGCGAGCGCGAGCGAGAGCGCGAGCGAGAGCGCGAGCGCGAGCGAGAGGGAGAGAGAAAGAAAAAAAAAAGTATCCACTTCCCAGGCTCGTGAGGGACAACGTGTTTAAAGTCGAGTTGAAATCTTATAAAATATCTTATATAACCTCTACAAACAATTGAATATAAACCAAACATTATTACCATTAAAAAACCCATGAAATTTACAGATGATTACTTAAAAAACATAATGGGTAAGTGTGTGTGTGTGTTTGTGTGGGGGGGTGGGGGGGGATGAGTGGGTGTGGGCGCGCGCTCGGGTGAGGTAGGGAGTAAGATGTGTGAAGGGAACAGCTCTCAGTAGACTGTTAGTAGTGATAAAGTGCAGTGAGTGACTGTATGTGTCTCATCTCGTATTGGTAAGTACTGTTATATTTCAACCTTTACTTATTTTTTTGTATCATGTCACGCATTACCTACTTATTTATGTCACGAATTTGAGTCTTAATGCTTTTTTAATTAATTACATTAATTAACAAGTGAACGAAGGTAACTCACTACTATCTATCTATCTATCTATCTATCTATCTATCTATCTATCTATCTATCTATATATATATATATATATATATATATATATATATATATATATATATATATATATATATATATATAACCATCACGTATAACAGAACTTGGGTTGTCGGACGGACCGGTGGATAAAGTCATATTATTTAAATGATTCACCTACACACACGTTTTAGAAGGTCGTAGACAATCTGTGATATACTTTCAAATATATCCAATGTTTGATGCCAATATTTTGTAACACGGATTGGGCTTCGTTATATGTTTACGACGAGGAATTTTTAGCCTACTTATTCCACGGTTTATTTGATGGCAGTGCTGGCGTTATTATTTTTTTTTGAGAATATGAAGTGAAACTAATGTAGAAACTGTACATTAAGTCAAGATAAAGAGAATATGAAGAAGGTTTGAATCGGCGTTATTAGACATAATAATAATAATAAGTGACGTAATATTTACGTGTAACAGCCTATTGTATTGTTATATGGTATGACGTTTCTGGTTCCTGTTAAAACTTAAAAATAGATAGATAGATAAATTATATATAGAATGAAATATTTACTAAGTGTTTCTGGTTACAGTTGTAATTATAATTTTTGAATTCAGTTGTTAGCTTTCAAGATGCGTCATTTATATACTTAAGTAATGCAGTTTATTGTACTATTATAGTAAGGAATATGAACTATACGAGTGCAATCATTTGTTTTCCTAAAATATGTGCATGAATAAGTTATAAGTAATCCTGTTTACAAGTAAAAAAAAAAAAAAAAATGTAAAGTACATATGAATGCAATAAATTGCTTAGTGCTGCTTTTTTGTTCTCCTGTATGTGTGTATACTTAGTGTTCATTTACCACGGCACACATTCATGGAGGAAAAGTGCATTTGTTTCTGAACAAAAAAATAAATAAAACAGAGTGAGTGTGTGATGTGTGATCATGAGTGATGTTGAAGAGAGTGTGTTGTGTTGTGTTGTGTACCTTTTGTATACTAGTGAGTCCAATGGTTACTTCACCAGCTGAATGGTGGGTGTGTACTTGCAAACCAGGTACAGTACAGAGATAACACTCACGTAACACGCCAGTAATAGTCTCATTACATTGTGTTATGGGAAGAGTGTTAAGAATTCTATATTGTACAAGAACATTATGGCGACACATACCTGTAAATACATGTACTATATTTTCCTTGCCCCCATACACTACTAATCAATGTCCGTCCGTCCGTCAGACTTGCATGACGTTGAATTAATTCAGGATAAACTTTTAATTAATTCAGCATTTCCTTCTGCATTTCTTCCCAGGAGGTGGAGGTGACGCTGGATCTGGGAGTCACATTGGAAGTGTTGCAAGTAAGTCTTCACACAAAGCATGACACGATGAGCTGAACCCTCGACTTGAAGTTAAGATAAATGATGGGTTTTTTAATAAGTTTTGTACGTGGAGTTACCTGGATACTAGTGATTTTTTTTCCAGTCTCAAAGAAAACATTTGTGCTATTTATTATTATCGTTTTATATTTGTTATCCGCGGTCTGATTTGGTTCATCTTCATATATTCTTTTACTCATTTCTATCGAGATGCAAATGTAAATAGATTGATCGTCTCCTATTTTTTTTTAATAAACGTCTCATATTTATACAAATTGGATCTGTCTTATATGTGCAGGTAATTTCATTTCCGTATAATAACAATAGGTATGTTTTAAAGATTTCGGAACAAATAGAAGTGAAACTTAATACTATATATTCTGAAGATTATTCCATTAAAGTTAAA